>LIAE01006764.1:0-36984 GCA_002287525.1 Diploscapter pachys | reverse complement strand
ATCTTCTGGCCGAACTCTTCGGGACATTCACGCTTTGTGTAAATATTCAAATTTTATTCGGAAAGAATGGAATGAATTACGAAATTTTATCCCCTCATGATGCAAATTCTGCATTTGCATCATAGTCAAGTCTGAAAAAAGACGATGCACATCAAAATGGACATACGGAGAAAAATTGCGAAATATGCGATGCATATATTTGATTTGGTTTTCATAAATTTATTATAGTTTGTCGGCCTGAGCATCGTGGTGCAATTTCACATTGGCAGGACGAAATTCACGAATTGGCTGGGAGTGAATATTGGATGGGGATTTGCAATTCTCTTCTCCGTGCAATCGACTCTACGCATTTCCGGTGAGAGACCATAGATAAATTTAGAAAAAAAAAACAAACTGAAAAATATGGCAGCATCTAATTATTTGATAAAAGTTTTTAAAAATTTCTTTCTCTTTGATTCAATGTGACTTTCACTATCATTAAAAATGAAAATTATGTATACTATTGGGCTGATCTATAAGTTCGCAGCGCACATAATAACTTGCTTTGTACTTAACAAACTCAAATGGAGTTTTCGGTTTTAAGACCTCTAGCGTATGGGTTTTTACATAATATATCTCAAAACTCCGTGGCTTCATTGAGTATGCGTAAAGCGACATGGTTTTACATAATGATCCCTTTTCCTTACATGAAAATCGAAAATTTTAAAAGCGATCGAACAATGTTACATCTGGTATCAATCGACTCGTCATTGAATTCTAAACAACCATGCAAAAGATTTCACTCCTTACAATTCTGCAATCGATATATTGAATTGAGATAATGTTACGCACAAAATGTGGATTCGTGCAATCGATTTCCAAATTTTATATTATCGTAGAGTACTTATATGCAATGCTTCAATACGATATAGCATTTGACAGGAAACTTTCATAATGTAAAAAGAAGCTAACCCTTATTACGACCCTCAAAAGCAAGATTCGTAAAGCCATAAGATAAAACAAAGCTGGATCAATGAAGAGCAACTAATTTAGGCGGTCACCTGAACCCAGCAGTTTCCCTGCTGATGTGGTCGTTCGGTCACATCAAATTCACCTGGTTCATTCTCTACTCGATCGCTCAAACGATTGGAGCTTTCATTGCCGCTGCGGCAACTTATTTCTACTACATCGGTGAGTGAAATTAACTAAAGATCAAGCTGATCTTCATAGTTAGAATGGAATTTTTTTTAATCTCTAACGATTTCCAATCGTTTTATCCTGCTTCTTTTCGGAAATTGAAATTATCAATTCTTAGGCCTGATATCCATCAATTACTGTCAAAATGAATTGACAATCAGTATTTTCAGATTCTTTCGATCACTATGACAAAGGAATTCGGTCAGTGTTGGGTCCGACCGGAACAGGCAGTTGTTTCTGCAGTTACCCGCAGGAATATCTGGGTGTTCTCTCACCCTACATCGATCAGGTCAATTTTTAGCCGAAAAGCAAATTTTTAAATGAAAGTAGAATTTTAGATCGTTGGCACCGGTGCTCTGGCATTTTTCCTGTGCGTGGTCATCGATGAGAGAAATGGAATTCCGAAGGTAAAAAGTGAACCTTTGAAACTATTAAGGAGAAGAATGTTTTAGGTCTGGCACCCGACCTTCTTCTCGTTCCTCCTAATTATGATCGGGTGCGCCTTCGGAATGAACCTGGGATATCCCATTAATCCCGCAAGGGATTTCGGTCCGAGACTTTTCTCCTATTTCATCTACGGTTCTGGGGTCTTTAGGTTTATCACAAATTCAATGATTTTAGTAAAAACTCCAATTTTAGCTCCCCATACAACATGTATTTCCTCGCTCCAATAATTGGACCGTTTATCGGCGCCCTTCTTGGAGGGTGGTTGTATTTCTTGACGATTGGAATGCAAAATCCTCCAGCTGAGGGAGTTCGCAACACCGATATTCCTTACATCGACCAGGTAAAATAACAAACAACACACACATTTTCCAGAGTCTAAATTATGAATTCTGAATTTATCAAAATACAGACTCTTTTCGATTCTAAAATTCTAACTATGAAAGGGAATTAATTTTTGAAATTATAATCTGAAATTTGAGTTTTCAAATCTTATTTTAGGATGGCGAACTGCGCAAACCTCTTACGGCATAATTCCGAATTCGAGCTTTAATNATATTTCGGGTTAAATCCCAATTTATCGGTGCCTCCATAATTTGTCCGCACCCTGTAGTTGTTTTTTGTATTTTTTCGATGAATTCTCTCATAACTTGGACCATTTTCAAAACATTTCACCATGCAGAGTTATTATTTTGTGCATAGGGTTTAAGTTATGAGGAATTGCTAATTGTTTATTTATTAGACGTGCGAACTCGTTAATTGGGTATTGAAAAATTGTTTCATCATACAGTAACTATCAGATTATTCAACGCCTTCTTAATGATGTGTTCTGCTAGTCGTTTTCGTATTTTTTCTGAATAATAAATCGAAACTTCGATTTTTATATTCTGGAATTGTCACGAGTTATCTATTTTTGCAAGTTCGTGGTTCATTAGATTAGATCATTTGGATAATGTGTGCCCTTATTTGTACAGCCCGAGTGCCTGTTTTCGGTTTCGCTTCACAGTTTCAATTTATTAATTTCTGCCCATTCCACCGGTTAATCCGGGTGAAACCTGACAATCTCCCTTATTTTCTCCCTCTACTCGACCTTTCACAGAACCATGAAGCTGCACTTCATCTCACTCTTGTTTCATTTATTAATCGTTGGAATTCTTTTTGGTAAGTTGCAATTTGTATCCAGAAAGTGTATAAATCTGAATAATGTATTCCTTTGGATAAATGTAAATATCCTAAAAATTTCAGATGTATCTGAAAGTTTTCCATCCCCCATATTATGGAAGAAAATTGATCAGGTAAAGCAAAATAAAAAATACTTTAAACATTATAATAAAAATAAAGTTATACCATCCTTCTAGCGTGTACGTCGCCAAAACTTCCTTCCCGGTCCCGATGACATTCGGAAGAAACGTCAGTATTTGCCGCCAACGTACGACATCAGAAAATGATCCATTTCGACCTATTTTCACTCCGTAATCACAGCAATGATTAATTCAAACAGCGACTACTACAAATGTGCTCTATCACAATTAAACTGCAGATGTTAACCAATGTTGAAAGCATTTCATTTTTAGCTTAATAAAACTATTGAGTTCACATAAATCTCTATTTATTACATAGTTTTATGAATTTATGAATCTTTGAACAACGATAAATTATGCGATTGATTCAACAAGAATAATTGAACCAATCGCTGGAGAGAAAACCTTTAAATAAAAATAAATTATTTGGGAAATGTTGGTAAAAACCGAGAAAGATAAAACAAAACACCTAAGTGAATTGGGTTGAGCTTCGAAGAACAAAAATTCGAAAAGAAAGAAAAAGCAGAAGAAAAATATTGAATCGCAAAAATATCAGATCTGTAAAAATGCATTATTTCTCAAAATATTTTTTACAAGCCTGATATCAAACGGAAAATCTCATCTCAAATCCTTGAATTTCGAAAAAAACTGAAAAGAATAAAATCTATGAAATGAAAATGATAGATTGATAAAATGTCAAAATTAGTATCACAGAGTTTTGCACTTATAGAGCATATCTTTCTGATCGCATTTCTGGGTTTCAAAGCTAGGTATAAATTATTTTTTAAAGTAATTATCACTGTCTTGGAAGAAGATTTGATAAAACTCTCAAAACATTGATAAATCACAAAAATACACGATTTCTGGTTTGAAACTCAGATTTAGCATCGAAATTTGTGCAAATAACAGCTCTAATCAGTATTGAATTATCACTAAACATTTGTTATCGAAAGGTGATAGTGATGAAGATGATATAATTTAGAACACCGCGTAACATTGAACAAAACTTTCAATTATGAATTTAGTTTGGTGGGTTTGATAAGGGAAATTTAGCTCACTAAACTTTTAAAAAATCGAAGAATATTTGGTCAGTGAGCCATAAAATTATCCAAATAAAGAAAAGAAGAAAGAAATGAATCTAATATTGATTTGTTCTTGAATCACTTTGTCAGGAATCACACACCAAAAATCCACCTTCCTTTAAAAATACGATTTTTCGTGATGTTTGACAAAGTTCTATAGCTAAAAATGAGCTGTTTCGTAAAATTCTCTACCTATGACTAAAAGGAAATGTGAACATTCGATTTAAAAACGGTATTTCGAAAATTAAAGATTTTAAAATATCATATCCTTTGTTTCCGTATTCAAAAAGGCATTTTTCAGATGTAGCCTCAAGATAAGTGTAACTACAACACTGCGAATCTTCTTGAATAAAATACGATCAGTGATACGATAAAAAATAAAAGTAATTTGAATTTCGAAATACCGCTCTCCCACCTGTCTAACTGATAGTGCATCCCTCCTGACTCTGTTCCTCAGCTACTGCATCCTCTGTCTGCAATCTCTCACAGCTCCTGCTCCTCTCCCTCATTCTGCTGCCCCTCTTCTGTGCGGGAGGCTCGAATGCACTCCACAGTGCAGCCTTCGACTTCGACTCGTTCTCCTTCCGAGCGATCGGTGCACACGTAGGCTTCCCGTTTATCTCCACTTTCTCCTTGGCTGGTGGCTGTTTCGTAGCTGTGGCTGCTTCTGACAATGAATATTTCAAATTAGATTTTTTAAGAGCAAAATGATGGCAAGACGGCATGAACGACACGCGTTTTTCTACAATATAGCGGCACGATTTTTATCAAATAACACCATTCATCTTTAGAACGACATCGTGCCGCCATTTTGTAACTGCCCAAAATTGAAGGTCATGTAATAGAAAAAGAAAAACTAATATTTTTCTTAACATCTCAGAATAAATTTTCAGATAGAAAAATCTAACCTCTAGAATAAGTCTCGACGATGACAGAAATTGACGGGCAGTTGCACTGCTCTGCGACTATCTCAAGGTGGGCACTCGCTTGTTGTACCAGACACACGTAGCCGAGGCTGAAAATTAGAATCATCAAATGGAGGTAGTAGTCCATCGTCTCACAGAAAATTCTAAGATTGAAATGAATATTGGAGATGTTGATTCGAAAAAGAGCATATTAAGTTAAAATTTGCTAGTTCGAATCTTGCGAAGAATAGGTTTAAGTCGGAAAAGAAGTTGCTTGCAAATCTTACCAATTGATCATCGCCCATTGCAGCAGGTGGTTGCAGCCGAATCTGGTTCGATTCAGAGAATCGCTGCCCCATTTGAGAACCCAGTCGCGGGTGAGAGCACGACGCAAGGAGATGAGGTCGCGGGAGACCAGAGAGAGCTGAAAATTAACGAGTTTATGGATGAAATTAATAGGCTACGAGTACATTGTCATCAAAAGTGAGTACTTTCTAAACAAACACGAGAAAAGGGGAAAGGAATAGCGTTTGGCAACAAATTACTAACATTTGATAACAATATACTCGGATACAAATAGATCATATTCATAAAATATCGATGTCCACGTTTCAAGACGGCAAAATAGCATAAAACTGAGGGAAGAAAATATGGAATCACCAGAATATTTTGCCGTGGCAAATTTTATGATTTAGAAAATATTCTACTCACCAGAAGAACCCAGTCCGATGAACCGCATTCCTTGAACATCTCCAACAAGTGCATCATTTGAGTTCGTACTGTACTCGAACTGCCCGAGGGAGAATTATCCTGCACGAGAGGATCCAGAGCTGAAAAATTAGTCTTGTTGACGAAATAATCGAATTTCCAAACGATGGCAAAATCGTCTTCATAAATGAGAAAATTTAAGTGAATGTTCTAAAGAACTGATATAAAAGAAAGAAATGCACACCATGCCAACTAGTAGTCATTTCGACACTACTCAACGGCATAACCGCGTCACTTCCAGTCACAACTCCGACTGCACTGCCTGAAGGCGAGGTTCTTCCGCTTCGAGGTGTATTCGAACTGCCTGAATTTGCATATTTACTCTCCATTGTCTCCGAGATGAACCCTTGCAAAGGAAGGGGAAAGGGAGATCCGCGAGCTTTAGCTATGTGCCTGCTCGTTTTTACTCTCTATTCCCTTTAGTTTTGATGCATCACTCGTAGGTTATAGACACAGAGTACCTATGAAAGGCTCATCTCGAGGACAATGGGGAGTATTTTCAAAGGAGAAAAATGAACTACCTTCATCATTCCTGTTCTTCTTCTGATTTTGTCCATTTTCATTGACCGCAGTCAGTCGGGCTTCTTGAATTATCACCGTGCTGCTGTTGTCGATTGATGGTTCGCGCTGAAAAAAAGATGTGCTCGAATTGGAAAACATAGCTGATAACGAGAAAAGTACAAAGGATTTCTTCCTGAACCATTTCTTCCAATATTTTTCATCACTTCAGAATTTGCCACTTTTACCTGTGATTCATCCTCCTTTCCGTTTCCATTGGCAGTTTCCTTCTCTTCCTTTCTTCTCGCACTACTGCTGATCGATGGTGATTCTCCTTCTGAAAATCAAATACGCTGATTCTTTTCCGAACGGAACTTCGTACCAGTCCCCAAATCACTCAAAGTGCCAATCCCGGCGACGGCTCCATTCAGACTAGCTGTACTGCGGCTGCACCGCATCGAGGCAAATCGCCTCTCCAATTGGTCGACAACATGGCGAGAGGCGACTGGGTAGGGCCATTCGAACTGTAATAATGTGTATTTTGAACTTCTTTTCTACTCGAACAGAATTTTTATTTAGAAAATTCAAAAACTATTAGAAAAGTAAGAAAACCCTGGTTATATTAAAAAATATTTACTTGTGAATGAAGCCTTGTAAGAGCCAGACAGAAATCAGTAATTGTCTTTTTAGCCGGGAATTGCCGAGTTGTCGTGAACAAACAGGGAATGTCCACTCCAAGTTCAGAAGAGAAAAAGCCTAGAAATTCAAAGATTCATTTTATCTTTCAAGGGAAATTAATTACCCAAATCTCTAATGCAGTAGTCCTCGAGCAGTCGCATGGCGTGCTCGTTGAGGATCTGATCCATAATTTCTGCGAGGGGATTCTGGGGACTGATTGGGGAGGGAGGGGAGATCTCATTTGAAGCGGCCTGCAAAATAGGACTTTCAGAGATCGACAAAGTATTTTCGCTATAAATGTGAGCACAATCTTGCCAAAATAAATAAAAAAAAAGAAAAGGGGAAATGGTGTATTGCAGAATTGTATCCACGATCAAAATAGTTGAGCAATCTCACCCTAGTAACTTTTCGGCCTCCTGCACTGCCACTCGAATCCTTTCTCGAGCCCGACTCCTTCTCCGACCGAGAATGGTGGCGCACTTTGGTCACTCTAGAATAGGAAAATTACGAATATTTCTAAGATACAAAAGTACAAACCTGGCGGCAACCTGAAACCTGTTGAAAACGAATTCGCTGGTCTCTTTCTCCAAATTCCCCGTCGCTCGACGGCTACCGGCTGCTTTACTCTGGGCGGGGCTTCTAAATAAGGAAATTAATAAAAAAAGAGAAAAAATGAAAGTGATTAATTGAGTAATTGAGTAATTTTGTTCATTATGAAATAATAGTAATTCTTGAAATCGAAAATAAAGAAATCGAACTAAATATGATTATTTCCCGCATACCTAACAGGACTGTCCATATCTTCGCTGTCAATGGCCCTGGCGAATCGGACGATGTCCCTGGCGATCGACCACGAACTCGAACTCAACGTTTCTCGCAAAAGACGGGCTGCTTGCTGCAAAGTCGAGGAACAAATTGATTTTTTTTTGGAATTATCAGTACTTCCTGACTCGTCTGACTGTTCTCCATCGTTTGCAGGACTATCAAGTAACTAGCTGCTGTGTTGAGTTGACCTTCCCGAATGCAGGCCTGGGAATAACTTTCATCAAAGGGGAATAAAATTCAAGAGATCATAGACAGGAAAGTATACTTTGATAGTACGATGCAATATGATCTCATCGCAATAATATACTGCCAATAATTATGTTATGTTTGCAAAAAATCATTTTTGTCAAAAATTCAATAAGTTCTGAAAACACTACCTCAAACAGGTCATTTGGCGAGGCAGTAACAGAAAATAGTGACGGCCAGAGTGCGAGTTCAGTTTTCCTGGCGCAATGAGCGACGGTCTGCAGAAATTCGGGGAATTCCTGGATAAAGGCAATGCAGCGGGGAAGGAGAGGGTCTGAGAAGTATTTATAAAAACTCAAATTTCATAGAATAATAACCGGGAATCGGTTCGCTGCTCGTGGCCTCTTCCTCGAGAACATCGTGCAACAGCAATTCGAGTGCATGAGGGAAATGAGCGAGCTTGCGACATGAGGCCGCTACCTAAAAAGTTTCATTTTAAAATTAACATTATTCAGCTCCATCTTTTACAGTTTATTCGAAACGACCTTTTTCGAATCAAATATATCCTGCATATAAGTAGAAATGCCAAAATGATCAAATTAGCATTCGAATTATGCGTTCGAAATTTATCACCACTTTTTTCCGACCCATCTGGCCGGATTACTAACTGATAATCATGGAAAACTGTTTTTACATGATATACTATAGATTACTTATCTACATATAAAGAATGTTCTTCTTCTTGAATAATAAAAATAGATATTGATAGACATAAAAATTAGTTCAAAGAAAAATATTGTTAAAAAAGACTGACTTCTAGTGCGAAAACTCCGAGATTCCTCTTAAGGAGCTGCTTGAGGAGATGATGGACGAAGACCTCGCAGTTCCTCTGCAGACTGTACAGTCGGCTCGACTCCGTCACGTTCACGAACAGACTCTCCACTCCCAGAGCCAGACAGTCGTTCGGGCAGATCACTTCAAATAGAGCTTCCCTTAAAATTTGAAACGAAAACCTTACCGCAAGGATAAATGTCGAGTGCGAAAGTGAGCATGATTCGCCGAGCGATGAACGACATTTCCTGCTGACCCACGGTGCGACGATTCGGAAGCAGGGGCAGCCACACCTGGAAAATGGAGGATAAAATAAACTCGATCCTCTTTAGCTTGCTGAACAATTTTTGTTCAAACATAAGCGAAAATAGCTAGTCGGCAATATGGATTCTTCGCGACCCTTTTTCGGTAATTCTTTTAGAAATGATTACGAAATTTCTAAATTTCAAATGTATGGTTTCCTATAAAATGGATGGCGAGGTCGCGAACAATCCATATTGCTGGCTAGCCTTAATTTCGAAAAAGTTTATGCATAAAATAGAAATTTAGGTAGATAAATAGAACTTTTAAAACGGGAAATGAATAATTTTACCTTCAATCCCCTCGCTCCACACATAATCCAGAGAGCATTGCTGAGGTGGGCCGTCTTTCCATTTCTCGTTTTCTCTCCGGATTTTATCAACTCGATTTCATCCCAATTCGCCCTGTCGTGCCAAACTTGTTCCACATAGGAAGCAACCAGCATAGGTTGATTCAGCTGGAATTTCTCGTTGAATAAAAAAGTACCAAGACGAATCCACACTGATTGCTTCATTCGATGTGCGCATTAATGACGATTAATTGCATACGCGATTCTTGCCGCTCGGTTTCTGAGCTTCCGCGACTTTTTCAATTCTGACTTCAGAACCGTGTTCAGTGTGGTCGAGTCTTTTCGGCAATATTATCTGACTTGAGAAGTTTACCCGTTTTCGCAAATTTTGGAATGAGATAGCTCGTACAAAGTCGATTTTCAAAATTCCAAGGATATCGTTGAAAGCCCGGCAGCTAACCTAGCATTTCCATAGTCAGAAACTTTTCATGAAAATTTCCAGTATTCTCAGAAATCGAGCGGCAAGAAAATCAACGCTATTTCTCCTCTTTTTTCATCTCTGCGCCCACTATTTCGTTCTCTGCTCTCCTCTGTGCATTTTCACGCGCAATTACGGTTCATTTCACTCTTGCCGCAGTGTGAATTACCGAGAATTTTCCGTTTTCGTTGTTGATCAGCGTGTTGAGAGTGACGAGGCGACCGGATAAATTGACTAGGATCGTGTCAATTCCAGGAGTGAAGACAGAGGTGGGGTCTAAAATAAATATCTCCATGCTAATAAAATCCGATTATATTTCTTGCCATTTCTTTCTCAGCATCGAAACAAATGTAAAAAATGAGGATTATCCTTCAAAAAACTCACGACTCTGATTATTGTCGAAGTTGAGTTGTGTGAGCTGCAGAGAAACGAGACAGGCCGGATGCACGATCATGTCATTGATGCGGATTTCCACTACCACATCCACGGAGACCTGAAACAACGGTTATTCTTCTTGAGAGAATGACGAGCATTTTTTCTACCTTCGGATGGTCGCCTCCATTCGTAATTTGCAGCTTGTAGAGCGTAATATTCGAAGCAATATCGAAAATGCCGAGTACGTCTTGTCTGAAAACAAGATACTAATTGTTTCTTCCGAAATTTCAATATTTTTTTTATAAATTGATTCTTTAAAAGGATAAATTTTGAAAAAAGATCAGGAATAGCTAAATTCGACATAAACAACCTGTTCAAAAATGAATGAATAAAAGTAGTGTTTGAGTGGAAGTTCACCTATGAGCCATGATCAACCCCTTTGCATTGAGTCCATGTCTGCTGGCGAATCTGTTGTCGAGTCTAGTTGCGGTCGGATAGAACCTCAGCTGTGGATCGTCTGTCTCCGCATCGCAGCCGACCACTCCAATCGTCTCGCCGAAAATGCACACACCGCCCGTCACGATCAGTTCACGTTCCTGAAGATTTAGTTTTTGAAAAATTGAAAGTAACTATTTTAAAAGTGATAGAATATTTCGTCTAAAAAATAAGAAGGATAAACTAGGAATTATGATAATTAATCTCTAAATGGAAAAAAAACAATCCTCACCTGACTCTCATTCCCGAAAATCTTCCACCTGCCCGTGGCCACGTTGCAGTGAGCGATGCCTCGATTTCCAGCCACAACCAATGTTTTCCCATGCTCACGATCCAATGAGGCGTACTGCAGAAATGTAATAAAATGAAACTTCAAAAATAACTATTATCTACCCTAAGCGGCCAATTGCTAGCGAGGTATTCGTGAGGGACTTGGAGGGTCGTCCAAACGGAGTGAGGCGCACTCGCTGTGACTTCTCTTTGCCGGGGAGGCGACAGAAGCACGCGGTCACCTGACAGAAGCACCACTCGCTCATTATGTTCCTGGAAATGGTTGAATAGATAAAATCGTAACCTTCAGATAAATGAAACACTTATATTCGCGCAATGCAAAGAAAGAATGACGTGTTAGAGTATGTAGTAAAGAAATCAGATATAAATTTTTAAAAGAAATAATTCAAGACTCACCATAACAGGATTCTGCAGGGCAGCAGACCGCGCCATGGGGAAAATTCGAAGCTTCGATTTGGCGCTGCCCAACCACAAATAATAGCCTTCGGTGCCCCAATCGATTGCAGTGTAACAACTGAAATGTCGAATATTATCTGAGAAAATTTAAAAACTGCTATGGCTGCTGGATAAGCCAGATCGTTTTGAAAGTTCGTATCGTGTTTTTTTTTCCTTTTTTTATTTACAGCTTTTCCATTTCATAACTATACGAAATTTCAGAGGAGCCAAAAATGAATACTTTGAGGAAAAAATAGCGACTCACCCCTGTGCATCTTCGTCTCCCTCCAAACTGCACCAGGTCTGTGCCCCGAAAGGGGTGAAAACAGCAGCGAGCGGGAGTGCCTCTGCCTGTTGGTGGAACGGCGAGGGCAGGTCGGGAGGACCCCAAATGGCGGCAAATGCACAGCCACTCGGTAGAACGCGGATGCGCGTCACTCGACCAAGACGGTTCGAAAGTTCTGGAAGATAAATAATAAACAGGTAAACTAGTTTTTTTTGTTGAAAATACACATTCTCTCAATCGGCAAGAAATGATCGTCGGAATGCATAAATAAACATTCAAAGAATCATGTAAGCATGAAAATAAATAATTTTAAAAAAAAATTATGATTACCAGGTCCATTAGTAACGCTGACAGTGACTCTGAATGACAGCAGCAAAGAGCCCGTCGCGTCGTCCAAATTGTACGCGCAAACATCGCCGCTGAAAATGGAAATTCTCTTCAAGAAAATGATAAATTCTTTACTTTGAACATCCGAACATGAGCAAACGGAATTTGTGGTTGACATCCGTGCAGACTGCGTCCTTCAATTGGAAGGCCCACACGGCAAGGACAGTCTGAATTCAGAGATTCAAAAATGATCAGCTGGGTAATTCGTTACTTCGTTACCTATGAAATAGTATGGGGAAGGATCCCTCCCTACCTTGCCCTATACCCTTAACTATGGGTAACGAATTACAACATAGCCAATTTGCCCAAACAATGAAATTACTTTTTATTGGAAATTTGAATCAGTTTATGCAGAGAGCGCAAGTGGTTTTTCAAGTTTGAGTATTTGCACTCCTCAAGTTCATGTGGCGAAAGTGATTATAATAATGAAAATCACTTTTACAGAGACGCAATCTACAAATGAGAAAAATAATAAATGATAGCTTACTCCTGGACAGAATTTAGCATCTGAAGACGTCAGCAGAGCTGCCCTTCCATCGGAAAGAACGATGCAATGGCCGCCCAGAAGGGGTGCGAAGGCTGCATCCACTATGTGCACTTCGGGATTCGAGACGTATTCAGCTGGAAATTATTGAAAACTAAATATCGTTCACATTTGAACGTCTTTCTAAATATTTACATGTAAAGTTGTGCGACATAATAAAAATAAATTAATTCGTCCCATAGAAAAATCAAAGATTCCGAAGTCTTACATTTGGACTGCATTTGGTCGTGGGAGAATGGGATTGTGTTGAGCCGAATTGCCGAGTCGGGATTCGTCTTGCCCGTCCACTCCACGTGGTGCATGTAGCCGTTCCGGACGCACACGAACAATTCCTCCTTCGCAGAAATGCAGCTGAAAGGAATTCGATGAACAAATTAAACATTTTAGGTTGAAAGTAATGAAAAATAATAATTTGAAAGATACGGTTTGACAAGTCGTACCCTTGGAAGCGCCCTGAGTTTTCCTAAACTGTGTGCGGAGAAGAAGAACTGGTTTCTTCACACACCATTTCCGTTTTCATTCGAATTTTCCAAAGGATGCGGCTTGTCAAGCCGTGAAGTGCAACTTTTGACGAATATTATCAATTTTCTTGTTTTGAGAATATTTAAAAAGATGAAAATTGTAATTGTAAAAAAAATCACCTTGAAACCCGATCAGCCAAATTGACAACGACAGAAGGAAACAGCTTCAATGAAGGTCGATTGCAGCGCAGAAACAACTCCTGGAATGTGCGAAAGTTAACGATTTCGTTGAAGAATGAGAGAAAATAACCACCTGTGAAACGCGTTTGAGAGTGCCGTCCCTGGGGTCGACCAGTTGGTAGCAGTCCTCGTTGTTGAACTCCACTCGGTAGATCAGCACGTGGTTCGAGGTCATCTCAAATTGTAAAATGACGGAATTTCACTTTGATTAAAAACATATTCGGCATTTATTTGAAGAATGAAATATCATGAGGGAGATCTCTTTTCGGTTGCTCTTGAACATACTTGAAATACATTAAATTTACGAGAAAAAGATTCAACAGTTTTTTTTTTCTTCAGAAAATGGTACCAAGAAAATTCGTGAAAAACGAAGTTTCAAAAATTTGCAGAAACTTACAGTAACAGCGATCGAGGTGGAGTCCATCCGCCAGTACAGCTTGTCATAGAATCCGCGCTCTCTGATTTCCTGCCCGGTCAGGTAGATCACGCACAGCAGTAGTTGGGGCTTAAATTGATATTTTTATTCCAAAAACTCGGTAAAAAATATCCTTACATGCAGAGCTCTAAATAAAAGCCCACACTCGCGGATCGGGTGTGGGGGTTCAATTTCAGAAAAATTATAAATCTGCTTACATGAGCCAAGTAGATGTTGATGGAAGTGCGCGTGACAATGGCGATCAGCTGCTTTTCGCGATTCGCGCAGATGCACACGATCTGAACAAGGATATCGATATTTTCCGAATTGGAGCATTTTTTAATTAGAAGGTGGCAATTACACCAACCAAAATGGAATAGTTTTGAGCCTAAGCAGTTCTTTCCCACAAAAGGAAAACATTAACTACTCTCTCGCCCTCAAATTACGAAGCATGTCCTTCTCTCCCAATTCTCCTTTGCTCGCGGCTGCCTTCCAAAAATACGTTAGGAAAGAACTGTATGCAGAATAATTTGAGAGTGGGAAAGAAGTGCACGCGTTATTCAAATGGAACAGAACTGTACAGGTTCAATATTTTCAAGTCAGGACATTCTCTCATCTTTTTAGAAGCTAAGATGTAAAAAATAAATTAATATTCAGAAAGACTTGACGAATTTATTCCTCTTAATTCGACCAAATGAAATTCCAGACCTGATCCTGTTTTGCATCCTCGCTGCCACTTTCCTCCACAGCCCCGTTGCTGACGATGTTCTCCGGCAGCTTCAGCTCCACGCTGTTGTCGATCTGAATTTAGGGGAATTCATTTTTGGAAGAATTCGGAAGAGAAAAATTGAGAACATCGAAATAAATTTTCCAAAAATAATTCTTTTTCTTTTTAATTCAATATGGAAAGAATCTTTTCAGAAAAGTATTTTTGAGCTTTTTCGAGGAAATTCATCCAACTTACTGGAATGTACATGACTCTTCTGCTTGATCAATCGGTGCTCAATTTCCCAGTGATTCGCATAATTCCTCGTAATTTGCAGAAATCGTCAAACGGACTGCTGATTGTGGAACTCGATCGATAAATCAAGGAGCGAAGAAAGTGCTGAAAGAGAAAAGTGCGGTTACAGACGACGAGAAGTGACAAATCGCTGGAACAAAAGCGAGAAAAAACGCGAGAAAAGTAAGAATTCCGGACTTGTAGTGGAAGAATGGAAGGGTGAAGGGAAGAGTGCATTGGTGCGGGGTGGGAGAGAAAGACACTCACACCAATGCTTGCAGTTCAACAATGCTACAACGAAAAGCTGACTGCGATTCAGAGTATAAATTCATTTGGGAATGAACGAAATGCAAAAAAGAATAAATTCCCATGAAATTTTACCAGCTCAGAACTTTATCGGGGAAAATTGCGAGGACTGCAAGAACAATTACGAATCGTTTGATTTTTCAACTGCTTGAAGAAAATTCAGGTGATAATGAAAAGATATTGCATTGAATGCAACAATTTGATGAACATTTAAATTTTGCAATGTTTTTTTTAAATGAACTTTATTTAATTCTCGTAAAGTGTATTTGTAATGGCAATTTTTGGAAGAGCTTGCGGTGCGGTGCGCCATTTTACTACACCGCCAACATCCCTGATTAGAACTTCACTTCCCTTATAAAGTCTCTCCATATTTTTAAAATGCCATAACATCCTCAATGCTGCACTATTGCCTAGAACTTATTGTATGCTAATTCATGCGAGGATAAGATTCATTTTCAGACTTTTGACGCATAAATAAAACGATGCGTTATATTTTATCAGCATTAACAGATCAACTTCAGTAAAAACTCAGATAATTTAGTCATAGACTATTTTTGGATTTTATTCAATTTATTAAACATCAAATTATCAATATAATAAATTGGTCAATTAATATTTACATCGCATCATCTATATCGACTTTTAATTCGATACGTAATGATTGATTCTTCCTTTTAATTTTAAGAATTCTCTAGCAAATTCGATATTATTTAATGTATTGTCTGTAAATAATCTGTCGATTGTATTCGAATTCATAAGTATGAATTCTTGCAATGGCTCTTATTTTTGTAAGCATTTGTATTCTTAAACAAATTGGGAATATTTTTCCTGGCTATATAACATAATCTTCTTACGAAATTCAACCAATTTTTATGGCACAATTTACTTTTTAGAATTCTAAAATTACATGTCTTTAGTCTGAGTACATTTCTTCTTTTCAATTTCAAAAATCATCGAATTTTTCCTTTTAATATCGATATCTTTGAGAAATATAATTGTTTTGCATGTTCGTTTTCTCTGTAGAATTTATTTATTTTAGTCAGAAATGTCGAATTTACCAATGAATGAAGCTGGAAACGAGATCAAGGGTCATGAAATATTTTATATTCTTCAAATGGTATGTAAAAATTATATATATTTTTTTTCATCATAATATTTTAGATTTCTTCGATACTTGCAATAGTTATGAACGCATTTTCTTTCTGCATAATCAAGTGCTATTCGAGGTCTGAATTTGGAAATTACAAATATATGATGATGATTTTCGCCATTTTCGGAATCTATTATGCCTTTATTGAGATCCTGGTTATGCCTGTGAGTTTTTGAAACTATTTTTTAAAGATAAATATATATTTTGAAATGAAATTTATCGAATCACGACTATCCTAATGTTTGGCTTAAAATATAAATTGAAATTAAAGATCTTCATCACAATTCAGCTGTGATGATATTTTCACACTTGACTTGATTTGCATATCTAACTTATAAAGGTTCATTTTTGCGTGGAAAAGAATAAATACATTAGAATAGAAATTCTCAAATATCGGTTCATAAATAAATTGTTTGAAATTCAGAGCCTCTTTGACTGGGGGCATACGAAGGGATTCTTTCCGACATCGTTCATCCGCCGTACCAAATATGCTTCTGCAATTGGCTGCCTTTTTCCGTCGGCTTTCGCCATGAGTTTGGTCGTTATTGCTGTGCATTTCATCTATCGGCACTTTGCGATATGCAGGTATGAAATGTGGCTAACGAAATTCCAATTCTGAACTCATCTACAACCAAATTGTCATTCCCTTAAATTCCCGTATAAAAATATTATTTTTCGCTATCGCAAAAATAATCATTCTATTGAACTCCATTTCCAGAATTCAATGGCTCTACTGGTTCAACTTCCCACATTGTCTGATTTGGGTGGTGATCTTCATCATTTATTCAATCAATTTTTGGGCATCAGTCTACTTTGGCTATCATGCAGATCAACCAACTATTGAATCACTAAGAGTGTAAGGCTCATTTTCATTATACTTGTCAGAAATATCAAGCAAATTTACAAACTATCCATTTCAGACCTCTTTATCACGAATATGGAATTGACGTTGATGATATCGATCTAATGGCGACGATGTATTTTGTAGGGATTTCTTTTTTTAATTTTTGATCAAAAGATATTTATCAGGTCACAACTCCTGATGGATTAATCCCACGATGGAAAGATCTGGCTGTCTGCATCAATATGCTGTTCCTGATTGCAATTGTTCTGACAATCATCATCTTCTTCTGCATCAAAATTCAAACGGCTCTGAGAAATAATATAGTAATGAGTGCAAAGACAAGACGCCTTCAGATGCAACTTTTCAAGGCATTGTTCTATCAGGTAGGAAATTTGCACAGGAACGCAAAGAGGAAGGATTCTTGGGGGTAAAATTCCAGTGATATTCAGAAAATAATAGCCTCAAATGACACTTTGAACCTGAATACCTAATCATTTTCCTTCATCCGAAAGAAAATTCACACAAAATTTAGACAATCGTTCCGATCGTTACTGGCTTCGGACCTGTTTCAGTCTTTTATTTCGCGCCTCTTGTCGGATGGAATCTGGGAAAATACACGAATCTCGTTAGCGTGGTTCGTAGAATGATCATCTCATAGCAATTTTGATCCATTCAGATTGCATCATTTTACCCACTTTGTGACCCGATAATCGTTTTACTCATGATTGGAGGTAAGAATGCCAATTTTGGAAATGGCTTGAAAAGATATGCAATAATGGACTTAAAAAAAGATTAAAAAATAAATTATTATTACGTAAAATTCCAGTCGCGTGTAAATGCAATTATCATTTTTATATTTGCATTATTTTGATTTCAGATTATCGTCGAACGATCTATCGAATGATCACTTGCCAGAGAGTCACTCGAAGAGCTTCGTCAACTGGCAATACATCAAATCAAGCGGATCTCTTTTTGTCAAAATTGTAAAAATTTGAGCAACAATGTAATTATAACAAAATTGGTTGATTTTTATTGGGATTTTTTAGTTTTTCCGATGATTTATGCAAATGCATATTTGAATCATAATTTCCTGTAGAGCTATTAGCCATATTTGAATTGAGACTTTCGAAGATGATTTTCAAAATCTGCTGTTTTCGTTTTCAGTAGCTCAAAAATTCTTGAACATAAAACAAAGTTGATTTTATATCTGTTCATTTTAGAAGGTTCAACGAAACGCTCAACTATAAGCTACCATAGTCTATGAAATAAGAGCATAGTATTGGTTAGAGAATATAATAGATTACTTGACATTTCAGCAAGAAAGTTTGCATGCGTAGTTTGACATTTGCGAGCAAACCCGCAATCATCTATGTTTACGATTTCCAAATTGTTAAAATACTTCATCTACGATCATGTTAAATTCTCAACAAACGATGACTATTAGGTGGAAATTTTGTATTCTTCTGAGATTTCAGAGAAAATCGGATAAACCTATAATGTTCACGTTGTCGATTCAACAAAATATAGTTTTATTATAAATCGCAATAGATTTTTATAGAACCGTCCAAGTTTAAAATAGCCCAAGTTAGATAAAGTGAAAATGACACCCTTAGGCATTCCTATTAACTAGCTACACCAAGTTGAATTGAAAATTCTTTAAAAAATTATCCCGAATTCAAAAGTTGACACCCATTGAAGAAGAAAGCAAGTCTACAAAATAATTCAGTCCTATTTATTAGAAAAAAGCCCCTTTACTTGCATAAATATTTCTATGCAAAATATAAACGAATTAAAATAATTAGGAAGTTGTATAGGCAATCAAGCAACTTATCTAGATAAACTTTGCTATATAATAAAAATGAAAATAATCTTGGATGCTCGTATTTAATCAAGGTTGCTGAGCTCCCTGTCAGACTTCAGCTCTACGTTTTGTGCAACTATATAAATATCTTCCAATGAAGCCATTATTTCATCAATTCTGTCATTCCCTCCTAAACACTTGATTTCCTGGATAAGATCATCTTTTAGCGTTGCCAATCGTCTTTGTGTATATCTGAAATATGCCAATAATGTATCAATTATGAATTTTGGGATCGAGAAATTTATGCCATATTAATAGTACAGAAAAAGGTTATTGAGAGCGAATGTTAGAGAAGACAGAAAACTCTTCATTAGGCACTCTATTTTGTCGAAGGGATGAAAGAATATTTTACACGCCTGTACGGCCCTCTTTAATGAATGATCGCTTGTTTGTGCGTTAATAATATGATTTTCTCACTCGAAGGATCCTCGTTCTTTGATAATTTCTATACATCGTTTTTTGGTTTCAACATCTTGGGTTTTCTGACGTAGAATTTCTGAATTCAAAAGTAATAAGTCGTCGAGATAGGTATAATATGATATTGTATTTAAATGACAAAATCTCTCACCCCAGACTTCATCATCTTCATTCATCCCAGCTCGGCGTATTGCATGAATTATTGGAAACGAGAATTTTCCCTCACTAATATCGTCAGCAAATGATTTCTGCTCCGCCATTTTTTCGGATGCAAGATTGAGGTAGTCATCCCTGTAATTAACTTATTTTTTTTTTGCAAAAATGTCTTTTTTAGTGGATATATGTACCAAATTTGCATATAAAGCGCTGTTAAATTGATGAATTTGCCAAGGTTGATACAGACATCCGAAAATAGCTGCATGAGACCGAAACAACAACCCATTCCTGCTCCAGTTTCTGTAAAGTATTTACTTATTCATTTTTTAAAGCTTTTTTTTTTTAGATATGCTCACTTCCAAGCACCATCTGTTCATATTGTTCTTCGGTAGGACAAATGTTATTGTCGCGCCAGTAGATTTCCTTGCCTTGACCACGATGCTCCTCCATAAATTTCTCTAAAGATGATTTTTTATAACTATTTTTATATGAAAACTAATTTCTATTATATTTCTTCAATTATGCTTCATATTATCGTGGCTTATTTAATTTAGCTATTTGAAATTGAAAATTTATAGAATTGAAAAGTAACAATTTTTAGTATTCATTTAAAATTGTTTTTCATCAATATAATGAATGTACCTAAAAAAAATTTCATAGCTTCAGGATGCTCAAGTTTAGAAATCTTTTCCATCACAGTAAAATAGAGATAGTTGCATGTATTGATCGTACGAGCGATACCTAATTTTCAACAGTTTTTAGATAATTTTAATTCTCAATAATTACCAAAAATAGAATGAGCAACTGGTGAGCCCTTTCTCAGTATCGAATTGTCCTCAATATCATCTATCATTAGAATAGCATAACCTAGCATTTCAATCAGATCTAAATGAATTTAAAATTAAACAAGCGTCGAGCTACAGAATAATAAACTATATTATTTCGAAAAACCCAACACCTATTCCCGATAAAAAGGCATGAAAATGGAAGAAAATGGATGCGTTTAGACAGTGGCGAGCAAAAGTTTAGCATATCCCTACTTTTTGATACGATGCTGGTTTAAACACTTGTAATGCACCAACCCGGCTGAAATTTTATACATATATTATGGTGAATATATCATAACTATCTGCCAAGTTTCAGCCCGATTCGAGTACTTATTTTTTTTTTGAAAATTCTTATCACACAAAATATTCCAAATTGGCCACATTCAAAAATTTTCTACAGACCCATGTGATTTAGGCACAGAGTCAAATTTGTCCTTATTTGTTACCCAGTGCATATACCCTTTATATATTGAAAAGATTATTTTATGAAAAAATCTGCATAAAATTTGATGGGAGATTTGGCTAAAAATCGTTGATTCTTTGTTTTTCCATAGTTAAGAAAATTCTAAATTTCAGCCCATCTTTAACATTGAAGATTTTTTTAACAATCAGATAAACTTATAAAATTATTCTAAGATAATTTCTAACTTCAAAAGAAATTTTATAATTATTTTCATAGTAAACGTGCAGAAATTTAATTTCCGAACTTTTCCATAGTAAACTTATGTTATAACGGTAGTGCAAACTTTTGTTTGCCACTGTATCACAAATTATAAATAAATGCAGAGATATTCAACCAGTTATTTTACTCAAAATTCGCTCATCGATGAGCAGCCATTTGTTGATCGCTTTCAGAGCTGTCAGTTGTGTCTGAATTTCAAACTTCGGAAATTAACAATTATAAAAATGAATAAGTTATTATCTAAAATGGAAATAAAATAACCTCAACACTTGTACACGATCTGATATAGTCGAATGGAGCCAACAGATGCTTTTCATCTTCCGAATCATCTTCAGAAATGTATTCTCCAATTCTCACTTCACCGTTGAGATTCATGTCGTCTGCAAATTATTATGAATTAGTAGTTGTTAATAATATTTTCAATCAAAATTTGATATTCGTCAAATTTATATACCTTTCGAAATTATAAAGTCGGAATGATAGGAATTATTCATTGCTATAAGTGATTCTTCTAGGGATGAAATAACGTCAATCAAGTCTTGATTTCCACCCAAAGATTTGATTTCACCCCTAATTTCCCTGCTTATTTGTGACAATCGCTTCAGGGTGTATCTAAAAATGATAGAAATTAATTCTATGAAATTTCATAATTTATCAGAACTGACTCGAAGGATCCACGTTCTTTGATCACTTTGATGCAATACTTTTTCAGTTCGTTATTTTGAGTTCTCTGACGAAGGATATCTAAAAAATGTCAATTATAGAAAAGATTGTTTCTTAAACTTATCTTGCTCAACAAGCATCTTTATTCGCAGTAAGGAAATTTAGAACTTATTTATGCTCATTTATTTTGCTCAATTATTAATTCTGCATAAAACCGCGATAATTAACTTACTCAAAATCGTATCATCTCCATCCTTGTCTCCCTTACTGAGCGAGTGAATAATTGGGAATGAAAACTTCCCTTCAGTCAAATCTTCGGCAAACGTTTTCTGTTTGGCCATATCCTCGAAAGTGAGATTCATGAGATCATCCCTAGATTTACGAATAAAAATATAAGAACGAATTGATTTACCTAATCTGGAAGAAAAGCGCGAGTAGTTTGATGATCTTGTTGAAATCGTATTGCTCGTTTGAGAATAATTGCATTATTTTTACTGGAAAAAAGAACAGGCATCCTGTCTCTGATTAAAAAGGTTATTCATTTCAATTTCTATTTAAAAATCATTTGATTTTACTTTGTATCACCATCTTTTCGTATTTCGCTTCTGTAGGACAGGTGTAGCTATCGCGATAAAAGATATCCTTTCCTTGCCCGCGATGTGCTTCCAGAGCTTGCTCTAAATGAATCAATTTACTTAAATAATAGGTTAAACAAAATGGATGGTAGGTCGTGAAACTACCTATGAATATATCAGTCACTTTGGGATGTCCAAGCTTCAACAACTTTTCAACGGCGTAAAGGTAGATATAATTGGCCGTATTGATAGTTTGAGCGACACCTGAATTCAAAGATATATGATTCTAGAATTATTAGAAAATGCTATCTTGTTATTTTTATAACGCGTTTTCTGTAAGAACATCTATGATTTTTAATAAGTTTCATCAAAGATGCATTATCGATTTATTGTTGAATTTATATTAGAGCTTTATTTACCATAAACTTCATGTGTCGCAGGAAGCCCTCGCCTCAGCACCGAATTGTCTTCGATGTCATCAATCATTAGACTAGCATTATGAAGAGTGTCGCAGATTTCTAGATTTGAATATTATATCATAAATATCCTTTACAATACCGATTATTTCATCGAGAGTTTGATTATCAATTTTCAACCAGTTATTGAAGGCGACAATTAGTTTGGCTCGAATCTAAATCATAGAATTGTCTTATCATCTCACTGCAATGTAAGAACATGATAAAAAATTTCTTCGAAATAAAAATTCTAGTATATCATTTATAATTCAGATTTGGAATAAATATGTATTCATTGAGTAAGAATGTGTGATCATTAAATTTTGCATGAATTTGAAGGGAATTGATTTAAAATACAATTTTAATACCTGTTTCCCGGGTTTCGACCTGATATAGTTAAATGGAGCCATTAACCAATTATCATCATTCTCTTCTTCAGAAAATTTCTTTTCCATATCCTTTGCGCCAACTGTGCTCATACTTTCAAAATAAAATTAGATTTTTTTCTAAAGGAATTGATAATTCACGCATAAATTCAAATGATTAGAGAAACTTTACAATTAATATCTGTGATGCATAGTAAATTTTTATACTTTACTAGAAAGATTCATTGTTCAATCGTTCAACTAGGTCAATTTCATAATGAAAAAAATAATATGTAGCATAATTAAAAAAAAATTTAAATAAATAAAGCCATTTTGATTGGTCTTGACATCGCTACGTTGCGACTAATCTAATTGTAAATTGCTTATGAATAATCATGATAATAAGTTTTTCATTGAAATAAGTCAGAATAATTAGAAAAAATAGTGCATATCAATGTTAGGATTTTTCATTATCAGAAAGTAAAAAATAACTGCATCATCATATAAATTCAGTTTTATCATCTAAATTTGCCCATACTGTCTGCTCCTCCAAATAAATAATGTTTTCAAACCTCAAATACAGATAACATACATTTTTCATGCAACATAAATGCGTTAGAGTGCAAACGAAAATATTCAAATGGGGTCTCGATTTCTGCTCATTATTGAGAAATTCATGTCTATGCATAAATTATGTCAAGCGATTGACAGATAGAAATCATCAGAACACTATGACAAGCAGATTATTAAGAATCTAAAATGGTTTCACTGCGTTTATAATTTTCTGAATTTTCCAATTCGAAAGAAATTCGATGTTTACTAAAATATTCACGAAGAAAAAATAAAGTAATAAATAATTTTTAACCAAAAAAGTAGCCAAAACCGATCAATAAAATGAACACGTTTTTACTTCTTCTCATCTTATATGAATACGATCGTATGGGCACGTTCTGATATGCTTCTTGACCAAAATGATTTCTCCAAAACAATTAATCTACTCTGATTATGCCGATCTACTTTGAAGGACGCTTTTCCTCATATTTTTAAAATTAAAATAATTACTTTTTGAACAAAAAAGAAAAAATACAAAAGGCGGTTTGTGGTCCCTAAACATTTACTTAGCAATTCAAACAATCAAATTATCACAGTCAAGCTTATGCTGTTAATAGATCTTGTGATCAACTATTTATTTCATGATTATCTAATTGTAAGAAAAATTCTTTCCAGCAATTATAATATCACCAATGAAGTTCGTAACATATTCAATGCATTATAGACTAAAATGAATATTTGAATTTTATTCAAAATATCGGAAATGCTCAAAGTATCAAATTGATCAAAATATCGACTGAAAAATGAACAAAAGATAATGCAATACTTACTATGCTAAAATGAAGCGTTAACACTATACTTGCCCATTCATTAGGATTTTTCTGATGCTTCTATCAAACAGATCCTTGAACTCCATAACCAGTGGCAATACTTGGATCGATTGATATCTTGTTTGTCTTCTTGCATTTTGCTATCTTACACATCACAGAAAGTTGCTCTTTGTATGGAGTGATGAAAAAGAATGACACAAACGGGGAGATAGTGGGAAAAATTGCCACGGAAAAGAGGATTAGGTTTTCAGTAAACGAATGGTTCAGGTAATGGAATTGAAAAGAATTTTGAATAATAAAATATGGGAAGATAAAAAAATTAATCTCCGATATCTCAATGACATGAATTGCACGTTTTTCCTGTATAAGTATTTCCATAAATGATAAAATTACTCCGAATGAGATGAGGTAAAATGCCATGACTCCAATGTAATAAAATCCTGGAAGAATAGTTTGGATCGTCAGGGTCTAAAACTAATCTTCCTAAGCACTGATAATTATTTTTTATTATCAGCGCGCAAAAAAGTTATTCGAGCATAGAGGGATATGCAGATTTTGGATACTTTTTCATCCCTTTGACGAAATAGTGTGTCTAATGAAGAGAAATTGCTCTGCATTTGCCAGATCCCGATGATCGCTTTTCTCGCGTTACTAATACTACCTTGAGAAGATCAAAATGTAACCGTTTCGTTGTTTCGGAACTGTCTTTCCTCGACTCTTTTCAGAATTTTGTGCCTCAAAGAGAAAATAAACGGATAAGTCGCTGGGACAGCAGCACAGATGAAAAGAATTGAGAAACTCACTGAAACAGAATAATCTTTCGATTTTTCGAAAGTTCGTTTGCTATCATAGATTGACACTATCTATCTATTAAAAGGAACAATCTTGCCCAGCTTTAGTGGAAAGTTATCCTGAAATTTACATATCGTCTTGGTAGAAGTCTTCTGCATTACATTGAGCATAAATCAGCAAAGGAATGCATAACAAAATCGCAAGATGAATATTCTTCATTTTCGAAAATTGTTACCTACATTAATTCATACATTCAAAAGTTACAAAGAAAGATGGCATCGTTTAGTAATCGTGTTTGTTAGAGATGTCGTTTTATATATACAAAAGGGAGGAGAGGTGACTGAACATTTTAGTAGAATGAGAGAGTGACCCAATACTTTTGTCCGCTATTGTAGATCCAGAACATCTCATAAATTCATTCTCCCAAATTTCATTGTGGAAAATTACGTCATAAAAACTAACCTAATAATTATAAATTAATTCTCAAGCGTTGAAAGTGGAAAATAGCATATGATAATTCAATGGAAGACGTGATAGACTTCAATTGACAAGATAATTCCGATAACTTTTATTTTAAAATTAGGCATATATTTAATACGCGAGTCAACTCATTTGCAATTGACTAATTTCATGTAGTAGTTTGTTAAATTACGTAATGATTTCTTTTTGGAATCTAAAATAATGAACAATATATATATATATATATTCAGTCGTTATTTTTATTATCCGTATCAAGAAGAAAAGCTTTATCTGAACAATTCGCTCATTTGGATTATTTTTCTATAAGTATAGAAAAAGCTACTCAATTTGAAAAGTTAGTAAATTTCAAAATATATTATTTCGTGCATTTTTTCATCCTGATAAATGTAAAAATCCATCTTGTTTTTTCTCTAATATAAAAATGCAGATCAGATTATTCAGAATGCATTATTTTTCATTTTCAGACTTTTGACGCATAAATAAAACGATGCGTTATATTTTGTCAGCATTAACAGATCAACTTTAGTAAAAATTGAGATAATTTAGTCATAGGCCATTTTTGTATTTTATTAAATTAATTACATATCGAATTATCAGTATAACAAATTAACTAATTAATATTTATATCGCATCGCATCATCATAATTGGAGAGTTTATATCAACCTTAATTCAATAAGTAATAATTAGTTCTTCCTTTTTAATTTCAAGAATTCTCTAGCAAATTTGATATTATTTAATGTATTATCTGTAAATAATCCGCCAATTATCTTCGAATTCATAAGTACGAATTCTTGTAGCGACTCTTATTTATATTCTTAAACAGATTGTGGGCATTTTCTGGTTATTATATAACATAATTTTCCCTTTTAATATCGATATCTTTGAGAAATATAATTGTTTTGCATGTTCGTTTTTTTCTGCAGAATTTACTTGCTTAGTCAGAAATGTCGAATTTACCAATGAATGAAGCTGGAAACGAGATCAAGGGACATGAAACATTTCATATTCTTCAAACGGTATGAAAAAATTATAATATTTTCTCACCATAAGATTTCAGACTTCTTCGATACTTGCAATAGTTACGAACGCATTTTCTTTCTGCATAATCAAGTGCTATTCGAGGGCTGAATTTGGAAATTACAAATATATGATGATGATTTTCGCCATTTTCGGAATCTATTATGCCTTTATTGAGATCCTGGTTATGCCTGTGAGTTTTAAAGCTAATCTGATTTTTAAAGGTAAATCTTTCTTTTAATTTATCTAACCACGATTATTCAAAGGTTTGGCTTCAAATGTAAAAAAAGGTGAAACTCTTTAAAGATCCTCATCACAATTCAGTTGCGATAATATTTTTACACTTGACTAGATTGCATTTTTCAATTGCGTGAATTCACTTTGCGTGCAAAAGAATAAATGCATTAGAATAAAGATTCTTAAATATCGGCTCATAAATAAATCGTTAGAAATTCAGAGTTTCTTTGGCTGGGAGCATACGAAGGGATTCTTTCTGACCTCGTTCATCCGCCGTACCAGATATGCTTCTGCAATTGGATGTCTTTATCCGTCGGCTTTCGCCATGAGTTTGGTCCTTATTGCTGTGCATTTCATCTATCGGTACTTTGCGATATGCAGGTATGAAATATGGCTAACGAAATTCCAATTCTGAACTTATTCCCTTAAATTCTTTCATGGAAAAATTATTTTTCGCTATCGCAAAAATAATCATTCTATTGAAACCCATTTTCAGAATTCAATGGCTCTATTGGTTCAACTTCCCATATTGCCTGATTTGGGTAGTAATCTTCATCCTTTATTCAATCAATTTTTGGGCATCAGTCTACTTTGGCTATCATGCAGATCAACCAACTATTGAATCACTAAGAGTGTAAGGCTCATTTTCATTATACTTGTCAGAAATATCAAGCAAATTTACAAACTATCCATTTCAGACCTCTTTATCACGAATATGGGATCGACGTTGATGATACCGATCTAATGGCGACGATGTATTTTGTAAGAGTTCCTTTTTATTTTTGATTAAGAGATATTTATCAGACCAAAACTCCCGATGGGTTGGTACCAAGATGGAAAGATCTAGCTGTCTGCATCAATATGCTGTTCCTGATTGCAATCATTCTGGCAATCATCATCTTCTTCTGCATCAAAATTCAAACGGCTCTGAGAAATAATATCGTAATGAGTGCAAAGACAAGACGCCTTCAGATGCAACTTTTCAAGGCATTGTTCTATCAGGTAGGAAATTTGCACAAGAATATAAAGAGGAAGGATTCTTAGGGTGAAATTCCAGTGATATTCAGAAAATAATAGCCTCAAATGGCACTTTCAACTTGAATACCTAATCATTTTCCCTCACCCAAAAAGAAAGTTCACACCGAATTTAGACAATCGTTTCGATCGTTACTGGCTTCGGACCTATTTCAGTCTCTTATTTCGCGCCTCTTGTAGGATGGAATCTGGGAAAATACACGAATTTCGTCGGCGTGGTTTGTGTAAAATTAATTGCTCAAAAATGTTGAATAATTTTTAGATACTCTCATTTTACCCTCTTTGCGATCCAATTCTTGTCTTGATGATGATTGCAGGTAAGTATTCAATTCTGGAATGGTTGGATGGAAAAGTTAGGAAAGAAATACTAGAACTGAGAAATGAAAATTAAAGTTTGCCATTTTTATAATACGACAAATAATTTTGCTCTGAAACCTAACTATTTTGTACAACGATTGCCTTTGAATTTCAGATTATCGTCGAGCAATCTATCGAATGATGACTTGCCAGAGAATCACTCAAAGGGTTTCGTCAACTGGCAATACATCGACTCAAGTTAATCTCTCTTTTTCAAAATCGTGAAATTTACATATCATTTTGGTAGAAATCTTCTGCATTACATTGAGCTAAATCCGTGAAAGAATGCATAACAAAATCACAAGAAGATGAATAGTCCTCGTTTTCTAAAACTGCTAGCTAAATTAATTCGTACACTCAAAAGTTAGAAAGCTGATATCGTTTATAGTAATCGTATTTGTTAGAGATGTCGCTTTATATATCAGTTGTACTTTTTTCTTGACTACATTATTTTATCGATAAAAGTAGTGTTTTAATGTTACTTGTTTTAATCTGATTATCATAGAAACAGGTATTCATTAAAGTTCAGTTTTATCTTTTATAATCTCTATAATTGAACTGCCTAGTGATAGAACGTACTTTTTCGCTTAAGAGATAAATTATGAGTGATAAGAGCAATGAAAATTAGGAACGGTGAAATCCTTCAGCGTACTGATAAATGATTATTCTTCAAGGTAAATTCCAAAACCATCAATCCGATCAGTCACTGCGAAAATATTTAGTTCATTATTATGGTAAATGCCAAATCCATTAACTTTCATCCATATTTGTTCGACTCTTATGTCCATTCTCAGCGATTCCAAGCCTTCTCAAATATTTTACAATCTATCTATTCAAATTGCACCAATCGATATACTAGCTTGAATTTTAAAAAAAAGAACTATCAAACTAGAAATGAATTGTTAACAGTTGTGTCTCTATCGTCTTTATTCTGCTCACACAAAGAGGTGTCAATCAACGTGCATTGTCTCACTATGTTTGGGGGCATGTCAGGTTGCGCCAGACTGCATTGTTAGAGAGAATAAGAACTCATTTGAGACCCTCTCAGACATACTCGTATGGCCCAATTGGATGTGTGACCACCAAAGAAGGCGTCCGCCTACGGTTCAGGGTTACGGCCCTCAGGGAGCGGAAGATTCTAGATTCGAATTCTAGTACGGGTAGTATTTTTGTCTAAAATTTTACTTTGCTACTAGCCTTCGACGGCCGCTTCGCCGGGGCTTAGTCGAATTTAAATTTAAATTTAATTGAAAATGTTATTTGAATTATTACAAAGAAATTGATTTTAATTTTGACTATTTGAATTGGGATGTGATTTTGAATTTTCATTTCAATTTTATATGAATTTTTAAACTCGAATTTGGATTAGAATTTGGTCTAGGATTTTCGATCTTGACTTCGACCTTGAATTTGTTTAATTTGAACCTGAAATACTTTGGATTTTTGAGATTGAACATGGATTTGGATTTTCGAACCTAATACTTGAATTTGACCTGTTTGAATTTTAATTTGGACTTAAATTTGGATTGTGAATTAAAATTTCAATCTTGATTTTTTAAGCTGAACTCGCTTTGCAATTTGAAAATACATTAAATGTTTATCCAAAAATTTGATTTTATGTGAAAAATTAGCATAAAATTAACATTTTGACAAAATTATGAATATTGATCTTTCGGTCCATTATTCATTTTTATCTCAGCCATAGAAATTATCTGGTTCCATTGAATCTCTCTAATTCCATCTCCACGCTAATGAGAATGATCAATTCTTTGCCTTTTATGCATGTTGGATATACGATAATTCGTTAATTTGATCATGTCTGCATTTGGAATTCCCATTTTCATTGATGTCATTTCCCACTGTTTGAAGACCACCTTTCAAGACCAAGATATGTCGAATAATGACTACCCATTATTTACCAAAGAAGAAATTAACGGTGAAATCAAAAATTAGCATTTATGCCAACTAAAAAATCAAATCGCGATAAAAACTATACGTTGCACATCATGACGAAAAGACCTTTCCAACCATGTATAACACTTGGGTCTACCATACTTAGTATTCGAGAACTAAGCTTGGACAGACAGACACACTTAACAAAAATTCTAATAAAGAGAGAAGAGAGATCGTAACACACAGGTTGAAAATATTATTGGCGAAATTTTCATACGACTTTACTTGTGTTAATCTGAGAAAATAGGCGAGCTAAGCGTCATCGCCCACACCTCCATCCCTATTTCTTTCGACTTGACAGAAAATCTGTCTAGGTTCTGTTTGGTATCGGTGCCAGAGACAATTGAATATGAGAGAATCGAGGGCAAACACAGAAAGGGCAGCAATCGGATCATTCCTTCAGACCTGCGCAACAAATGTTCATCTTTTCATACACAGGGATTTCCCCTCCTCTGCTGTTTGATGTCTTTAATCGGGCTATAACATGCCAAGCAAGGAGGTGATGTCTTGCGTGCTGTCAATGATGTCGAATTAATATTATCGATCATCATGTAGCAGCTGAATTTTTTATTATCATTCGAGTTCATATGCCCGTCTCACAGCCTTGAAAAATACTTGTACGTATTGAAGTGTACAAGTAGTATTTCAAGATCAAGCTTAGAGAGGAAGGTCGTCAGGGATCCCATGCGACCTAGTCAATTTATTTTCTTGAACTATTTCAAGCTTTCTAGATAGGTTAAAATCTTTGTAGCACATATCAATACTGTGATTTAGCCCAATATGCGACTTACCACCGATAGATATTTTTTAAAAATATTATATGATAATCTCCCTTGGTCTTTTCAAGATCGACTATAACACAAAATCATCACCGATTAAGTTTAGGAAATAGATGTTGGTAAGGAGATTGCTGATAATCAAAACTGTGCTCGTCTTCTACTCAAACGGTTGCATTACTTCTCCCGATATGGAGGATGATGAGCTTACAACAGGTAAAACTACCCACAATGTTGTATATGCAAAATGAGCAGGATTACTTACCTAAATCCGAACGCCAGAGATGGACATGCTATAGATACGTGACAAATTTTTAGTGTGTAAAAATCGTTGACGATGAGATAATAGAACTGCGAATTTGATGTAACAAATTCAGAGACTACTATTCTGACAACTGAAACCACATCCATATCTACTATAAGCACGAGCATAGGTTCGACGACGATGGCAACATCCACTACAACTTCCTCAACAGCCATATCGACGACCCCAGGTCAGGCCAATTTAAAAACTAATTCGAATTCGACGAAAGCTCTCGTCTAAACAGCACGTATTTTTCATGCTTTTCGCCAAAAATTTGAATAGTTCCAATGTGTCGTTTATGACAGCGTGACATCAGCGAACAAGCCTAAACAGTTTCAGTCAGACTGAATAAAATTACAAGAGAGTGGACAAAGAAAGTTGGCAACATCCTGCCAGCATCTAGTGCATGGTCGTTCGGAATTTCAATTCTGGAATTGGCGAAAACGAAATTGTTTTCAGTTTCCGTATGTTTCTGAACCGAAATTTTAGTTATCAAGTCGAAATTTTGAGTGCAACTGGTCTAGCAATGAGCGCTGTATTTCCGAATTTCAAATCTGTTCTTCAATAGATCGATCGAATTTCAGTTCCTTGCACAACTACATGCAATTTGCCGATGACAGTCGGCTTCGATTGGGTCGGCACTGGTGGTTGCTCTGAGGACTACACATTACGCGACTATGCGGTGCCGATATTCACTCTGAGAACAGTTATGGGCGAGTGCACACTGTCAATCACCTGCCCAAGCGGGTATATGTATGGAGTCGCAGCAACCTATGGACCCTTTGGCTCGTATACTTGCCGTGCTGATAACGATCCTTATCCAACCCTTCAAGACTTTCTTGATTACTATACAGATATATCTTGTGATACGACGGTAAACTATTTCAGAAGTTTTAGCTATGGGGAAGAGGTGCGTGCATTCCTCTGTTATAACTGATAACGAACCTTGAAAGAGAAGACAATAGGATCGCATGCTGAGATATCATAGGAAAGTATAGATTTTGAAAAAATAACGTATAAACTATCCATAGTCCTTTCTCGATTGTGTGTATGCCATTGGGTTTTAAGGTGAATGATTTTTGAATAAATACGCTTAGATTGTTGATGCATATGTAGGCCAATATCTCTGTACTTCGAAATTATTTTACGTTAACTGCATTAAAATTAATGTGTCTACCTTAACGTTTAATATATTCATATAGCGTAATCATAAATGAATTGATTATATATGAGTAGAGAGTGCAAGTTCTGCCCACTGAAGTAAAAGTCAAGGAGCGATTTTTCGTTACTTTTTTTTTCAAAAAAATGCTAGAATTTTTGCGAAGCTATTTTTTCTGATTTTTCTTTTCTCACTATTAGATATGAGCTTAGGGAACATTTTTGCTTCCGAAACATGCCCCCGAAATTTGATTTGAGCCGGTTAAAACGTACAGTGAAAATTTCAAATAGTTCGTTTGAGCCTTGCAAACCCCGTTCATTACTTCCTCAAGCTGAATATGAAGGAATAGTCTTTTCTCGTTATTTTAAGCAAAAAATCTCATAAAATTAGGTCAAGACGCCCGAAGACGTTGTAAAAAAATCTTTTTTTTTTGCTGAAATAACGCAATACAAAGCTATTTTGCACTTGTTTCATAGATTTTTACACTCAAATTGCAGAATGGGCGTGGCATATCATTTTGAGAATAATAAAAACTCATCGAAACTTCAGAATGTTCCAGAAATACGCAAAACAGAACTAACAAACATCCTTGCAACGCCGTTCTCTTTTTGAAATAGTCTCGTTATCTATTGACTGCAAAGGAAGGGCACGCTTTTCGCTTGGCGAAAATTCATTCGCAAAAAGGACTTTTCGGATCGTCGTCTTCAGAAATTCATATCTTTGGTTACGCTTATCCGTTTTTCATGCGGTTTTTTGCTATAAGTTCGATTAGCCCATAAGATTTTGAAAAAAATACTTTCATAACTCTGCCTTTACATAGGGAATATCACTTGCGCCCTCTAATTTGACCATGATTTTATATTTTCCATATGTTTTCAACATTTGTTTTGAAAGCGATTTTTATGACTGCAACCTCGTTTTCAAGCACCTGACTATTATTATCGAGCAGTACCCAAGAACTCGATGTGGTCGTAACCAAGAGAAATTGAGTTAGCAGGAGAAATGAGATACTAAGAAAGTGAGAAATGGTGATATAAAACGTGGCTTTATTATAAAGTTACGAAAAAGAATAAAGGGTTGTGCATAAAAATATGCTCGAGATCACAATTAAACCCAATCAAACCAGTTTGTTTTCATGAAATCTGTTCATGTCGACTTTAAAATTAAAGTTCAGCAGAAAAAGGACTAATTAGTCTTGTCATTCTGCCAAACTTTGCATGCATCATTTATTCACAAATCTGAGCAGATTTTCAGTCCGAACAAAAAATTATAGGGGAGGAAGTGCGCAAATAAAATTTTCTTTATAGATAATTGATGCATAGGGGGTGCAGTAGGATTTTTGCAGAATATTCTGACTTAAGAGGGATCCGCACGAGGGATCTGACTTAAACCGCGCTAGATATGTTCATTCACTCTCACACCATTTCTCAGATCAATAATTCAATTTCTCTCTGGCTGCTTTATTGGTAGTTTCGGCTATTTTTCATCATTCATTTTCTAGACGCAACTAAAAGTGCTATTTTCGTACTCAATAATAGCGTAAGAATGTACAAATTCGTGCCTTGTACAAAATAATAACGCAAATCTGAATGAATATAATTTCCCTGGAGAAGTTGATCAAATCGCGTTATCATACGCAAATTGCTTCTATTTCCGTGAACATATTCATTAGTCCCCGCTCACACGAACTCCATGGAGCTTGTGACGATGGATTCTTAGAAATCTAAGGATATAATCAAAGCTAGGATAATTGAACTTTTATATCCGGTTTATAAATGTTTCTAAAGTTGCGAATAGCCTACATCTCAGTTCGGGTTCAATTATAGACATTCTTTCTCACATGCACGAGATTTTCTATAAATTTGTACTCTCGCATGTCCCGAATTATGCAATGATGTGTGAAAATAAATGAGCTCCAATGAACTTTCTGATATCTTGAGATTAAAATCCTCCGATCTATATTTTCATCACACATGTTGCTGCATTGTTCACTAGAGTGCGATTCAATTACCCCTAATCTCTTTCCATTCATCGGGTATTATTTTTGGCCTATTATTACAGTATACATTGCTTGTCCATTGTCTAACTTGAGTGAGTTGATCTTTGCAGTAATTTGGTTGCATTTGTGCAGTCTTAAAAAGTTCATCAGAACTGAGCAAATTTGTGCATGTCTTTGAAATTATTTATCTTTAGACGCTCGATGTCATTGTTTTCGACTTCGAATATTTTAAAATAAAAAAACAAACACATTTCTTCAATCCAGCTTCCAACAGAATTTCCCCCTTCTATCGTCGATTTCACAAGCTATTCCCTCATTCTTTTTCTCATTTGACTTGTATTCGGTAAGACAATTCTCCATTTTCAATCCAATTGCATTCTGTATTCGTAGTCGCGTTATTCGGTTACGTCGGTTCAATCTCAGCTTCAATAGGGCGCAGCTCCTTCTGCCTTCTGTGCCTTGGGTAACCCATGGCGACACACAATTCACATTCTAAGCATTTCATGCCGTTTTTCTCACTCGTCGTTACCTTTCCATCGGTACAATTTCTTTCGAATTGTCTTATTTTCGAGCCCCTGCGAGAACAGCGTAGTTCTGCACCCAACGTAGATACTCTATCTATTTTATCTCATCTCTTTTATTCCTAGTCCGAGCCATATCCGTTTTAGAGATTACTTTTCTCTTCATTATTATTTACCTATTTCTATCTTGCACTAAACAATTTTGTTATCTCCTTTTCATCCGGGACATGAAATTTTAGATTATGAAACGAAAAAAAACATCCACACCATTTTCAATAGACTGAATAAAAAGTTCTTGTAGTTTGATTGAGTAATAAACGGGAAATTTTGATGCTCCAACTACACAAATTTGATTTTTTGCTATTAGTGAGTCTTTAATTATAGTGCTGAAGCTCTCTTTAACCTACAATCATGCGAATGACATTAGTGCTCAAAATAAGTTGCTCTCCAGCTCTTCTCATTTAGACGTTATCAATAGCACTTGCAGGGGCGGACGCATTTCTCGTGGCCCAAAATGGCAGATGAAAATGCGCTTGAAGGTTATCTTCAGGGCAGTGACGAAAGAAATTGAATTTCAAAAAGGCTGATATCGAAATTGAAGTTCAAATTCATTCGAAAGAAAACTTCTTCGAAATCGATTTTATGTCCGAAAGATACAAATTCTTGATATTCGACCTTCAAAATCTTAAATCCGACTCTTTTCCATCCGCGCTTTAAATTAATTAGCTGTAGGCACAAAGATAGGGGAGATGCATTCACAATCTGATCATCATAATAAGCAAAGATCATGCTGTTCGAAGAGTTCCTTTTCCCGACAAACAGCCATATCTCATTTCATTCATCATTATTATTCAGTCCAAATTAACGCTATTTATCCTTTCTGCATTATCCATTTGCTTCATTCGGCATTTTTGTGTAATGAGTTCATTCACTTTTGAAGATTTTTAATTAGTGCAAGGTTCTTCTCAGAATTCAGTCTAATTTGATACTTTAAAGATTCATCGCTTATTTATTTGCCTAATTGAATAATTGAATCATCGATGATATTCGAATCCCGTAGTCTCTAAATTTACCGTTCAAATTTCGTATCTTAAAATATTGACTTTAGGATGGCATAAATCCGATGTCCTAAAAATGTGGACTCTCAATTATTTCTAGAGGCGTTTAGCCAATTTTCCTACGTAATTCTCATAACTATTCCTATTATTCTCGATTTCTTAGCAAATGGGAGCAACCCTGTGCGCTCCGAGGAAAAAGAAAACTGTTAGTCGTCAAATTATGACTCAACTAAATCAAAATTTAGAACTCATTCAAGTATTAGCTCAAATAATTGCTAATACTAATGTTCTTGAGACCACATTTGATCTCGATGATATTTATAACTACTCTAGAAAATTTATAGACCTCATCTCGGTATCAGGTTTTAGTGGTTTGATTAACGTCATATAAAGCTGTCCCGAGATAATTTCATCTGCCCTGAAATAAATAAATCGATAACTCTCATTTTAATGCCGCGTTTCTAGGCAGTGGGCGCTTCGTGGGTCGGAAATGAGTCTGAGAACCCGTTCGAAGCGTCGTTGGCGAAGCGGGACAGGACGTGCTTGAGGGAGACTTTTCAGGTAAATTTACAACCTCATGAAAAATGAAGATCATGAATTCAAAGAATATAGGCATTTGATAGTGAGAATTTTGACACTGCATTGCATTAGGGATATTTTGGCCTTTTAGATCTTCTTTTTGAAATTATAAAATGTCAAAATCCAACTATCTCTTCCTAAATTTCTCTTGAGTTTGGACTACATTTTTCACCTTCGTATCTAGCTGCTAATGATACCCCAAAAGATGTAGCTTTATCATTTTGTGTCGTTGCCTAATTATACCCATGCAAAGATGATATGACATCTTCATATTGATAAGCCCTAGTCACCCACCTACAGTTTTACCTATTCTTCATGTAAATAAAAATAACAAATCGCGTCA
>LIAE01006763.1:0-14695 GCA_002287525.1 Diploscapter pachys | reverse complement strand
ATGTGACTGCCCAAATCGAAGCCCCTCAAATATGAGCACGTTTGATTTGGAGAAAATATATTCCGAAAGCAAAAAGCCTTCATTTGAAATGCTTACTAATGAGCTATAAAGCTTCAAAAGAAAGAACCAAGGTTCGCAATTTTCATAAATATTTCTGCCTTGGACATAATGTTACAAATTTACCGATAATTATAGCTGCAATACTCGAAATCGATCATGGAAATGGGGAAGTCCATTGGCGGATAGCCCTCTTCTGCAGCCACGCTGCCGTCGTCTTTCAGCTCATAGCCGTTAAATAGGAGAATGTTGCCTTCCTGGAAAAATGATTGAATGAGCGAAAATTATAAAGAAGAAAAGTTTGGGTAAAAATATATTTTTTACTCGAGTCTACTTTCGAGAAATTCGAAATAACGAAACCAAGAATAACAAATGTTGAATTCCGATAAACAGATATTAAATTCAAATTGAGTATTACCAGTAAAGTATACTCGTGTCTATCTTTTACAAAGAATTTTTCTTCACTCGTGCAGAGAAAAAATTTAAAAAATTGAAATTGGACTATTGAAAGTTAGAATTTAAAAAATAGAAAATAAGAAAAACTCACATGCAAATCATTGTGGGAGAAGACGATGGGGCTGCCACTGTTCTGTAGAAAATGCTCGACAAAATCCAATTCTTTCTCCAAATCGTCCACTGTCAAAGAAGCAGGATACTGCAATATCGCAATGATTAGATGTTTTCTAAATAGAAATCACTCACATATTTAGGATCAACTTGAGCTTCGGTGGTTTTGATTTCAATCGGTTTCTTGCCTGCAGGAGTTGCACGAAATTTCTGCAGCCAGTTACGGCAGTAGGTGATCAGCTGGAAAAATCGAATTATACGAAAGTTGCATTTTTAAAAGTTCAGAGAAGTCGACATGCATTCACAACAAGAAGTTTCTATATCAACCGACATAAAACTAGGGGAAAATTTCACTATTTTTTTTACTAAAACCTGGAAATTGAAAATAACCTGTGGTTCCTTCGTGATTGGCGCATCCAAAGTGTGAGTCCGAGCCAACAAAGGGGCGATTTTCTTTGCGAACCTTGAAATTTGTAACTTTCTTAGAAGATTTCAAATCATCGAACCTCGGCTGACTAATTTCGAAACATTGCAGCGGTCGACTGGCGATGAACTGCTCGAACCTGCCTCCGGGGAAAACGCCCAGCAGCTTGGGACCCAGATTGCGTTCTGCAAAGCATAACATCATAACTGCGTGATGAATTAAAATTTGACATCAATACAGATCGAATTTTGATAGTCGAGGTTTTGATGAATTCCTGTATCTTATCGGAAACTAGTGTTAAGGAACGTAAATAAAAAATGTGATGACAAGATACAGTGCGTCATTATTAACAGATTTTCTTATCCGGAACGAGCAAATTATCGTCTCTTCAATTCTGAAAATTATTACCTGACAAGAGCGTAAAAACGACACTTTCAGTGAGCAACTGATCCAAGTCACTCTGGAGGTAAATTCGAAGCAGGGCATTGGGAGGTTCGGAAGAAGTGGGGTGGAGATCGGGAGGCAGCTCGACTAGGAACAGAAGGTTAGACATTCCGCCTCTGAAAATTAAACAAATTGGCTTATTTTGTAAATCATCTAATGAATTATTGAAATAGTTTCGAACGTTGTAGCAGAAAGAAATGTTCAGATAAATTTATTATTCAAAATATGTCTGATTTTATCGTTCCCTACGAAATCTACGCTAAAATTACAACTCTAGCCCATGAACTCTCTACGCAATGATTCCTAATCGATTTGCTTATTCAATTAGATTTACTAGGCAACGGAAGTGGATGAATTATTGCGCCAGAGCTCATTTATAATGCATTGGATATGCATTCTCAAATGAATTCAATTTCAAAATAGGTTCAAATTAACACATGGCTATTTCTAAATAACGTATAATCACGGATTTTACTAATTAATTAACGGATGAAAAAGAGGAAGGTGGTAGGTGAAGGCAAGGGATAATAGTATTTGCGAGAGAAAATTTCATTCATTAATTAGTAAAATCCGTGATTTATCTCATCCGCGACTATACGTTATTTAGTAGCAGCTTTAAAATTGGCTCACGTGACGGGTCTGATTTTGAAGTTGTCGATTTGGACTTTGTTCCAGGAGCCGCCCAGGTACTTGGCACACAGGAATCTGGCTCTGGAAAGTATCTCCTTCGAAACGGGGCCATCCGCTTCGAATTTCGAGAACACCTCCTAAAATTGCAAGGAATCATAAAATCTGGGATTTGTAAAATTTTCTGAACGCCTTCATATACTCTTCAACATTGTGTAAATGTAAGGCGATTTTGCTTATAAATTCGACAGGACTAGCATAGATGTCAAAAAAATACGAATTCGCCTTCAGAAATCGGAAATTTGGCGCTTTTGGAAGATTCCGGCTACAATTTTCAAAAGTTTTTCCGAGCTCACGCCAGCAAAAATGTGACACTTTCGATTAATATGTCAGCTCCATCATAAAATCCAATTCATCAAACGAGCAGTGATGTGTGTCAAAACAAAGCATGACTCCTTGCTGACTAATTGAATTGATTTTTGAACTATCGATGGTAAATTTAAAATATAAAATATTCTTTTTGAAATTTTGAACATTCATCCAAAACATACAATTCAGAATAAACGCGGAAAAGAAACATGACTTTTCAAGAAAATTTTCAATCACAGACTCGTGTGGCATTTGACAAACGATTTGAAAAGAAATTTTTGATATCACAATTTTGACAATTGTGCAGCAGACAACTTTTTAACCTATCTATCGTTTATCAATTTTCAAACGATAAAAAATATCGATAAAAATGCCCAACCTTCAAATCCGACGAACTCTGCGGTGCCCGATCCTTGAAAGTGATGCTGGGATTGTTCTCGGAGAAGGCGATGTCGTAGTTGTCCTTGACTGGCTCTCTGCTCTGACTGCCCACAGACTGCTTCACCAGCACATCCTCTTCTCCAGGCATTCTGGAACAAAATAAATCATTTTTGAGCAGGAAAAAACGTGACGGAAAATCGATAAAGAAAGCGAAATAAGAAATGGGAATTCAAGTATTGAGTTTATACGCCGTTACTGCGTCGACTGATGATGAATAAGAGAACGCTTCAATTTTTACCGTGTCGATTTTTTCGCGATTTTACGATGATTTACTGTTGTGAGAGCTAGGAGACGTCAGCTAACAAGTTGAGAAAGTCTAAATGTATGTAGGCATGAGGTTTCAATAAGAAAATGCTAAAATTCGTGATTTATCTCCCGGAAACGTTAATATTTTTATTTGTCGTTAAATTTTTCTTTAAAATTTGCAATTTTTTTAAATCCGTAGAATGAAGGAGGTCGAGAATTTATCTTTTTGAAAGTAAAATTCCCCATCGCTGAACATATCAAAGAAGTTCTTTAACCTTTGATACGGAGTGAAAATTATTATTGACCAAAGTTGAAATTTGGTTTTTCTGCGCCAATTTCTGGGTAATTCGGCCAAATTTTGCCAGGAAAAATACTCATGAGTAAAACCGATGTTTACATTGTGAGCTTATCGCGCGCGCTCCTGCATTTTTCATTTCACCAAAAGTCCTTTTTCGTCGATTTTTCTCTCACTTTTTCGTATTTTTTCTTCAACATATATACACAAGAAATTTAATAAAATAGTGAAAATTCATAAGAAGATGAAAATTCTAGGAAAAAACCAAATATTTGACAAGATATAAATATTTAAAAATTCAGTTTAACAGGATTAGGTAAAAATCCGATAAAAAGCTTATAGGGCAGGACAAGAAGTCGTTATTTGAGCACATAAAACCGAGAAAGAGGTTGCAAAATAAGCACTCCAAAGAAGGACACAGACAGATATTGGTATTCAGGGAGGAAATGGAAAAGAGATGGAGAGAATAAATGTATCTAATGCAAAGGCAACGGCAAAGAGAACAGAACAGAGCACGAGCAGAGAGCTCAATAAGACCTCTCGATGGGCGGCTGGCCGTAAATGAGGCGAATGTAAATGGATGAATGCAGAACTGGAGGCATTGAAACTACGACTGGAAATGACAGCCACCGTGAAGAGGAGTGAAGTATGGGGAATGAGCTGGGAAGAGGTCATGAATGCAGATCAGCAATGATAAGGGCATAAGAACCTCATCTCTAATGAGTGATATCTATGATTCTCATTCCAGTAAAAGAGCACTCCAATGCAATTGCATCTGTCTATGAAACGAACGGAAAGTCACTAAAACGTGAAGGACAGCAACAATATCAAAGGTTCGAAAGAACTTATGCATGAACGCCAGATCAGCGATGATAAAAGAAGGTACATGATCATCTTTTGACTATGTGAATTATCGCTGATTCTCTAACAAATGAACGTTCTGAAATTAGAATTGCCTGCAGAACTTTGCGGTTATTTTTAGGAGATAAAATCAGTTCGCTCAGATTTAAAGGTAGTCAAATCGGATAGTATAGATTAGGATCTGCGAAGCTCAATTTATGCTTGGCTTAGGTTAGGGTAAGAATAAGGATAGAGAACGGTAGACTAGGCTAAGCTATGCTAGATTGGCAAGATCGATTAGAGCTGATTTGTTTTCGTTTAGAGTTGCAATCGGTCTGACTAGATTTCAAGGTGCAGCCTCTTTTATAGTCGATTAAGGCATTCCATCGGTTAAATTTCTGAGTTACAAAATCATAATAGAATGATTCGGCTAAAATAGAAGGTTTACGGAAAAATTAATAAAGTATGGGAAAATTTCGAACAAATTATAAATTTTAGATCAGAAATGAAATGATAACCGATTTGAGTGACCCCTTTTATACATTCCCTTTTGTTAGTACACGTATAGCAATGTCATTTTGATAAGCAACTGATGGCAGAAAATTAAACAGTGATAAAATGCGAAATAAGTCAGCAATGATAAGCAGAGATATCTGATCCCATGATCTCTCATACATCAATGGATAGCATACATCAAAACTACTAGTTTCGAAGTACTCTTTTGTCAAATTAGTACCAAGAGCATCATAGAAGATGTACAAAATTGAATGATCATATAAATTTGCTCAACAACGATAACTCGAATCTCTAACCACTATAATATACCAATTTTCTATGTGTCGCTTGCTTGTACTCGCGCGTGCTGAAATGTCAACTGGCATTTCAGTTAATAGAAAATGAAGGCACACTTCATGAATTCCATTTACGATAAAATCAAGCGGAAAGTGCACAGAAAAGTTGAAAGTACAGACATTATTTTCGCGAGAATGGGAAATGAATGACGATTTGTACGCTTCATTTTTCTGACTATGAAATGAAGTGAAATTTTTAGAAGATCTGCTCTGTTCAGGCCGATTTTTAGAGAAGCAAAGAAGATAAAATCAGAGAATCAAGGGATAGCTCAAGGTCTCGCGAAAACAGACAAAGACAAAGGCAAAGCGCCGCTACTCCGAACCGCAACTATTTGCCTTTGCCAACAGCCCAACATCGAAACCACTCGAACAACGCACCGGAATTATCAGATATCTCCCATCTCTCGTCAGTGCGTAGAGATCTGAGAGTCGGAAGCAAGAAACAAACGAATCAATGATTAGGCAAATGAATGAATGGAATTGCGTAAAAATGGACAAGGACGTATATTGAAGGAATGATAAAAGCATGGATAGCTCTGAAAGAAATAACATCAATATCAGGAAAATGTTAAAAGTTGGCTAAATTCATAGCCCGCTACTTATAAAGTTTGACTTTTTTATTTTGAGTATATTTTCATTTAAAATAAACCACTGAGCTGGGAGAAACTTTAGACAAAAAATCAATTGCAAAGAAGACTAGAATTTTAGAGTTAGTGATTTCGACGAGATCGGGAAAAAGACATGGAAAGACCTGCTCTGCCAAATCATTATACTCCCGATTTTAAATAGCATCTAAATCAAAGGATTACAATTCTGATTTTAAACAACTTCGACTTGAGACATTTTTTTAACCATAAATTCTTTCATCCTAATGTCTTTTACAATTGCTTCTGTCTAATTTTCTTCTCAGAATTCCTATAGTTTAAGAATCATAATTAAAAAATATGAAAAATCGAAAGAAATTCTTAAAATTTAAATTGAATTGGAAAAAATATAAAAATTTTATTGGAAAAATAAGTGACGTTGCACATGTCTGCATGTCTTTGATGTGTAGATATAATGCGCAAATGCGAAAAGCGAATGGTGAAGAGAAAAAGAGGAAAAAGAAAATGAAAAAGAAGCGAGAAAACAGGAACACGAAAAGAGAAAAGCACGTATTGATTAGATCAGAGGGTGAAAAGAGTCGTAAAGAGTGACGAAAGAAAAAAGACGACGAAAAAGAGAGTGAATGAAATGTTGTGGAAATGATGAGAGGATGGAAGTACAGCGGATTAGTTTCCTTCAACTCTGCCAAACTGCTGTATCAAACCAGAACCCGAATTGCCGACAATTTTCTACTCAAACCGACTGCACACATCCAAATCGCGTCAGATGACTGCCATTTTGGACATAACTCTATAACTCTTGCCAATTATGAGAAATATAACAAGCGATATTGTACGAATTGTATGATGCATGAAGGTACAAAAATGAAAAACGATACCAGAAAATCCTAACAACCCAAAACTTATGTGCCCAAACGAAATTTCATAGATGACCCAATTATTTTTTATCAATGATTTGGCTTTTATGGTAATACTGGTCGGAACGAAAATTGAGATCGAAATCGATATCTCTCTATCAATAATTGAAACCTAAAGCGCCATCGAAATTTTTTGAAGGATAAAATCAATCTCGAAAATGAAATCGATTTCAAAATACCAAGAAAATCGGAGTCGAAAATTTCTTGAGAGCATAATCGAGATAGAAAATGATTTCCAAAATCTAAAAATCGATCCTTTTCTACTCACAATGCTTATTTCGAGGGATTGACAATTAATCATCTGACGAAGAGTGATGGCATGACATAATTTGTCTGCATTAATCAATAAGGAATAAAGTATCTTTTAGTTCGTTGTATTAATTTAAACTCAAGTTTCCTCTTCTATCATGATAACAAATTTCAACATTCGACTATATGAAATTTTGAAGAAAAATGAGGGACATCAACATTTTTACCGTTCACTTTAATTATCTTTGAGCAGAAATGGCATGTGATGAAAACTATGACAATTTGAAATCATCGCAACGTCGCAGTAAGAAAAAATTATAAAGTGAGAGAACGGTCTCCATTTATTTCCTTAACCAACACATTATCTCGTCATGTTTCGACGTTGCACTGTTGTGACATTTCCAAGTTGTCATAATTTTCGAAAATTAGTACGAATGATTTTTTAAAAATCGTTTAATCTCGTAACTTTTCCTTGTCGAGGGAGAAATTTATTCAGGGTTCCGTCAAAATTCTCTCGTCTTCTTTGGCTTATCTTCCAAAATAACAAAAATGATTTCGGCGAACCATCACATACTTAATTTCTTCGCCTAACGGAATGATGTCTCACGCTATGCAAGAGCACTGAAACATCAAACATGTAGTCGTTAGAAAAAAAAATACTAATATTCCATACAAACACCATTCAATTGGCATATCACTCGAAGGAAAAATGGAACGTCCGCTCAGAAAAGAAAATCAATACCTATCAAACAATCAAACTTTATCTTTGAAAATAAAAATTCTTGACTTCGAGTTGTTATAGAATTGATAAACGAGCGGTCAAGCGAGGGAAAGAAAATTAAAATTCAGCTGCTCAAGGATAAGTCACCTTGGTAACAGAACAGAGAAGGAACAGCGATGATCGCGTATTCCTCGGAAATATGAAAATAAGAATCCCATTGTTAAAACTGCTGATAGGGACGGTGATAAAATAAGTTTCAAAAATTTTATTGAAAGAAAATAAAAATTTGTTTGAGACATTTATTCAAATTGTCTTTCGTATATCATGATTATCAGAGTTTAGATATTCGAAAAATTTAAATCGGATATGTGTGAAAATATCAAAATGACTCCCATGACTTCCTAGGGCTACTTGGAAACCTCCAGCCTTGAAGCCATGCGAAATAGGGCGAGGGATGGTAGGGAAGATTCTTTTCTCACACTATTTCGTATGGCTTGAGATTTTCAAGCTGCCCTTCCTAGCTAAAATGTTTCTACATAATTTAGATGCATGTAAATAAAAATACTAAAAGATTGTTGTGTTATTTACGTGTTATTTTTTTATAGATCATAGCGAAAGTTGATAATTTAACTTTTCAAAATTGGGTGAAGAAAATAAGTTATTTGCACTCGTAAATCATGTTTCTTTTCTAGTGTTCTATAAAATAACTTCAATGCAAGCAACACAAAATATATATCGATTTCACGTCCATTCACGCCTCGTTTTTCATGACATGGGTATTATCGATAAAATGACTATGCATTGCAAAATATGTATTGCGAAAATGTGAACAACAAATCGATCTAATAACAAACATTGCACTCTTTTTCGTGGCAAAGCAAGCAGCGTGGCGCAGTGGAAGCGTGCTGGGCCCATAACCCAGAGGTCGGTCGATCGAAACGACTCGCTGCTAGATTTTTTGCATAAAAATCACAAGATCACAAATTTGCTAAATTTTAAATCTGTGAATATTGATGTCAAAAATACCATGTCATTTTACTAGAATATTTATTACACGCAGTTTCAAATTTGACACAAATGAAGAGAATGACACGAAAAATACGGTGAATCCAAACAATTCTTTAGATATTTTTTTTTAATTTGGACGGAAAGATTTTATAAAAAGGCATTTCTTCTAAAATTGTAGGTTGAAGATCACTAATCAACAAAAAAACCCTGAACAATCTACAAATTTATAATTTGAGACAAGATTCGGATATCCAATAGGATACCAATGCTTTCAACTTCCTTGCAAAAAATGAACATTGAAGATTCAGAAATATAAAAAATGGCAACAAAAATTTTTAAAAAAAATTGGAAATGTTCACTAATTTATTCCAGAAATAACTAGAGGTTTGGAGGTTTTATTGAGAGGAAGAAGTAAATTTGATACGAAACTTATCGAATGTAAAATGTATTCGACTGCATTACGCATTATGCATTAAGCATTAAACAGGTAGCACTTTAGTCATTGCCCAATGTGTTTGACCTCGAGAAGCATGCCAAGCGAAGCACTTACACTGTTCGACGTATTGTTACCTTTCTACGTCTACTTCATGCATTTCGTAAACTCCATTCCATTTCCTGGAACTTCCTGGAAAATGTGACTCAATTTTCTGGATCGTTGATATTTTTGGAACATTTCGGTTACAAATTCATAATTGTGCATTAATTTAGAATTTGCAAACTCAGCATGTCAATTCCTGAATCGAATTCAAGGAATTCCCAGTATAAAAGCGCGGTTATTCCCCAGTCAGACCAAGCAACTCTTCGAGTTCCAGTCCTCGAAGTCTTTCCTTCAAACTCCCGAAAATGGCCAAAATATTCAATTCGATCATTCTGATCGCCTGCCTCGTGGCTATGCTCGCTCTCTGCGCCGAAGCTGGAGGATACTACTATGTAAGTCTTAATTCAATTTTAGATCGATAAAATAACCATTTAATTGCAGAAGGACTACTATAAGCCGAAAAAATACTACTATAAGGTGGGAATGAGTTATGATGCATTTAAAATTTGATGCTTGTTAGAATTGCTCTGAAGTTGATATTGAGTATTGAAAAGAGTATCGAAGATTCAACAAATCTAGTAACTTTTGTGGCAAGCATTGAATAATGAACTATCATTTGAGAGAATAGGACAGCAAAGATGTAATCTGATTATTTCTCGATCCATTAACTTTACTTGCAATTTTCCCTTCAGGACTAAATTAACCAAGACTTACTCAAGATCAACTATTTATTGCAGAAGTCCTATTACAAGAAATACTACTACAAACCTAAGTACTATTACAAGAAGAGCTACTACAAGGATTATTACAGGTAAGCCCATACTCGATTTAATCCTTGACTAAAATTACGCCAAAATACAATCAATGAATCTTGAAAATTTAACCTCAATTTTACCATTCAAAATATGTCTTGCAGCAAACCCTATTACGGATATGAGTCGTACGGACACGATCATAAGGACTCTTACGGTTATTACTGATCTCTGAATCTCTGAATCAGTCTGCTGTCGGGTCGTGAAGTGACATACTCTTCCTAACCTAGTTGTTAGATTTAAATTAGAATGAAATAAACATTTCATCATTATTTATCTGTTCTATTTAATCCAACACAGAATATAATATTTTGACATTCAAACATCATGTTTCTCTTTCATACAATGCAGCTTACACATCCTTGGCTGAACCAATGTTCACTCGTTCTAGTCTTTCCACTCGTGGTCTCGATTTATCGCACACGCAATCAGGTCCATTAACAAACGATTTTCTAAACGCAGAACAGAGGCGCCGCACGGAAAAAAAGCGAAATGGGTGGGGATCGCAACTACCGTATTGCTATGTTAAGTTTCCCCTTATTTTCCTCTTTTCGGATTTCGGACTTTTGTCGATTATTTTTCTTATTTCTTTTTTCCAAAAATTATTTCCTATCGTTCCAAATCTCTGACGCCCCCTATCCACCCGAAATTTGCCCAAGGAATGGCAAGGGAATTCCAAAATTCTCAAAAATTAAGCCAGTTTTTTTCTTGGCAAATATTTTTTAATTTTTTATTTTCTAAAAACTTAAAATAATAATTTAATAAATTACACAAACTTTAGTTGAAACCTAGGAAGAAAATATTTTTTTTCTAGAAATAGAGTATTGCAATCCTCCCACATGGTTTCTGAAAAGTGAGCGGAGCCAATTTCCTTTGTTAATGGATCTGACTACGTGGATCCCAAATTCTAATCGAAATTCATAACGAGAATCATGACAAAACGAAGGCAATGATTAGAGATATTGCAAGGTAGGAATATTTTGAAATTTGGATATTTTTATTTCAACTTTCAGATTTGACTATTTGTTATTCAATTTTGAAGTTAATCCATATGCTGTCTTCCAAGCTACAGAATTCAGTTTCATCCACAAATCTTGCCTGGAGCGATATTCCTCCACAGAATTGGCTCGATATTTAAGCTGATATAAGAATTATAAATAGATTCACTGCAGATTTTATTAATAATAAAATAATAGATAGTCTGTACAATTTTTATTCCATTATAAAATGATGAAATTTATTGATTTGAGACTAAAAACTTGTTAGATTGTATGCAGACTTTCAGCAAAATGATAACCATTGAAACAATAGCTACATTAACTGAAGCTTCTCATGCTTATCGTCCCAAACTAGAGGTCGCCAAATATCCCTAAAATATTTAAGAGCCAAATATTTTGAAAGGATAAAAAAATTAATTTAATACCTATGAAACCCTGTATAATACCAAGATCTAGATCGCATATCATGATCAAAATAAACATGATTATTCTGTTTACTGAAAAACGCGAGAAACCATCCGAAAGTTGATTCAGGATTTGTCATCAGAAACGAGGAACAGAGTTTCGACGAAATGTAAAAATCCTCTCCCGGCAATTTATTCGTATTGATGATAATTTTTGACTAAATTTTTAGATCGAAGAAAAATCTTAGCTTTACATTACATCTTTGAAAGCAGGATCCCTTTTAACATTTGTCGATAAATCTTTCATATAACTTTGGTCGTCGCCAAATATGATGAAATCATTGTACTTCTAAAATATCACGATTAAAAATGATCAAATTTACCTTATTAACTTCTTTTTCTAATAAAAATTTAATGCCGGCCTGCGAAAAATTCGCATCAGATTTTGAGAAGTGGTCTGTAAGTCGTACATGAATGCACGAAAATTGGGCTGCATTAGTTCTAAAATGTCAATTTTCTCTTCTGATACTAGTTAAATTTCGGTTACACATTCCAGCTATTTATGATTTTTTCTCCGTTTCTAATGACCTCTTCGCTAAATTTGAGGTATTTCATCAATTCAGGTATTTGTCGTTCGAAATATAGAGAATTCTGCATGAATGTCGTTTCTAGGAAAATGTGATCTTCAGAATAATTTGACAACCTCCTGAAAATTTCTATTTTTTAGGAAAAAAATCTTTATTTGACCAAGTTGGATCTTCATAGCTGCAGCAAACAGATAAGCCATGATATTCAGCAAATCGGATTTTTACATTATTCTTCGAAATTTTAAATGCAGCCTGAAACTAAGGACTGAGAAAATTTTATTTTAAAATATTTTAGGCGATGTAGATTTCTCATCAATTCATCAACGTAAAATTTTGCCATTTCATACGAAATGGGTGCAGATAATATATTAATATATAGCCTAACCTAACCAGGTAGAAAATTTTTATATAACAAATTAGCGAAAAAACAAATCGCTAATATATATTACATTAGTCCGAGTAATCTTCATCAAATCAGGAAAAATGATTTGGATCATTCCCAAATGGTAATCATTTTCCGCTCGACAACCCTCATCGATGATGAGAATGTGCTTTCGGCCAATAGCTTTTTCGATACCGAATCCAGAGAAAATACGGAATAGCTAAATATGTGAAATCAAAATTCGAAAGAATAGGAAATTTGTAAAAGTAGCCACTTAAATCCCGAAAAAAGTGGTTGCTTTTAACGAAATAGAATTAACGAGAGAATCTTCCACATGCTATTGTGCTTAACGAGGTTACTTTTTCAGTAGCTATGCGCCTATTTTTAAAAATTCTCAAAAATATTACTTGATTCCCTAATTGTGAGCAACACGTTTTGAATGAGAACGTTTTACCAATAATTATGCTATCTTCTAAACTTTAAATAAAATAGCAAATAGAAATATTTTTAGCTCTAGGCAACCCGGATAATTCGTTGCTTTCGATGCATCGTAGTCTACTAAATAGTATGGAAAAAATACTTCTTCCTACTTTGCCTATAACCTTAGATATGAGCTACGAAGCAACAAGTTATCCAAATTGCCGAACTAGTTACCTAAAATGTGATTTCCCTTCGGTTCGTAATTAGAAGTACTTGAACAATAGTCGTTTGCCGAATAATCTCGAATATAAAAAGATAATACGATTAGAGCAAATATCGAAATAATGATGCCTGAAGTTAGTAAAGATCATATTTATCTTTTAGTTTTAAAAATTAAGAAATTAATTTTTGACAATTCTTACCTTTAGGGGTGCAGTTCATCTTTTCATAAAACATCAGAAAGGTAAAAACCCATTTTTAAGCTGGAATAAACATAATTAATTTCAAAAATAATTGTTAAGAAACAAAATCAATGAAAATAATGTGCCTAAATGCTCAAATTGTGTGTACAATTTGATACGTCCTTTTATCGATTCTAGCTTTAATGCTCAGGGATCATAAAATCACTCCTCTGATATGCAATTTATTTGCACACCCCCATGTTATCACATGCTACTTTGATGAGTGAAAGCCCTGAATAAATTGATAGAAAAATTCTTTTACATTTAATTATTTTCGTATTGATTATTGATTAAGAAAGAGAATCAATGTAGTTCGAGATTTATATTTCCATCTATTATAAAAATGGAACACATTGTTCATTTATTATAGAATATGTTCGAAGCTATTACAGATAATTCAAACTAATAAAATATTGGATGATCAAAAAGGTCAACAGAACTCAGTTTCAAAGTAGTATTTTCAAGTTCAATGCTATTTTCAGTTTCTGATAGGGATTAATGTGAAAAAAATCTATATCATTTTTTGGTACAGGACTTTCTTAACAGCGTAATTAATATAATAATGAAATCCCAATTTCTGACTGATTTTGTCGGAGTTTAGGTTTATTTTATTCATTTTTTATTGATAATTCTATTTTGACTTTATATCTACAACTTTATGGCTCTCCATTGGGAAAGCATTCCAAAATTTCTATTAACAACCGTGAAGGTCGTTCTTTGAGTTTTACCTCAAGATCTCGTATTGAGATGGTGTCAGAGCTCACTTCCAATATACTTTCCCTCTCTGCGCTAAATCGCAGTAGGCGAGGCATCTTTCTCTCCCTCATTTTCTCGTGCTCCCACTTTCATTCGGCCAGTTGAAATTCACTTTCCAACTTTGCCTAAATCATTGCAGCTAGAATTTAACTCAGGAATGGGGATTCTATCGAATTTGGGACTGTACCGCTCCCAAAAGTTTTTTGAGCAAGGTAATACTTGCGTCGACCTTACTCGGTCGCAATGGAATTTTGGAACGCCTCTCAAAATGAGAGATCATAAAATGTAGATTTTGTTGAAATTGTGGAGAGTGAATGAATAAAATTTATGAAAACTTGAAAGCAACACAACATTGATCAAATGAAAATAACGAAATTACGTATTTTGAAGCCTTTGAACCATTGAATATTTGGAATCCTGTCAAAGCATACTCGTGATCTCTTGATCTGGTGATATTTCTGACTAGTTGACTAGGAACATCTTGAACATTTCTAGATTTTTAGCTCTAATACTGTAATACTGACTGTTCAGATGTAAAAAAGTAAAAATTAAAGCTATTTCATCTGTAATTTGAAAATGAATAACTTTTCAGATTTTAGTGTTTTGTGTTTTATGTTTATTTCTTTATCTTTATTCCCCTTTTCCAAGGGGATTCCAAAAATCAAAAAAGCTCATG
>LIAE01006761.1:839-60072 GCA_002287525.1 Diploscapter pachys | reverse complement strand
GCCTTTTCAAACCTACGGCCTTTTCAAGTCTACGGCCCTACGGCTTTTTATAAGAGCCGAACTTTTCTACTATTTTTGTGCAGGCTGGAATGGGGTGTGGATGGTTGGGATGTTAAGAAGGCCTTATTTGTAGTTCTCTACTAGTAACTCACACTGCACGGAATATTACAAATCCTTTATTGACTAGCCTTGGTTCAATACAGTAAGACCCAATACAAAGTAGAGAATAGTAAGGTGAGGGTAGAACTGTGAAGGAACAAAGTAACAACGAAGAGGGCGTATTTATAGGCGCGAGTTGCACCTAGGGCTCATAGAAAAAGGCACCACTTTTTTTCTCTTGCTTCCTCATACTATTTCTTAGAAAAAGTTGTGCCTTTTTCTAACTGGTGTCCCGATGTTCCGGTCCCTTTTTCTATGAGCCGTAGATTAGGGATAGTTCTAGAAATGACTCTCCAGCCAGAAATGACAATTACAAGTATGATTCATCATAGTGAACAAGTCGTTGGCGACACCGTACTAAGAACTATTTTATTAATTGGCAAAAATCACATGGTTTTATCTTCAAGAATGGCAACAAATTAGTAATACGGAGATTTGCAAACGGTTCCGTCGCATGAGTAGTCGTCGGTGTCTTTCACGCAGTCCTCCATAAACCATTCTCCTGTATTATCACCATACAGAAGCCAATCGCTTGGGATCATCTTGATTAAATTAAATTAGCCTTGCCAAGAGATATTTTATATTAGATAACTGAACCACGACAAAAATTAGAATAGTAGGAATAATTTAATGTAACTTGATAGTAAATACCGTAATTTGAAGTTAGATAGAAAATTACTTACAACCCCACAGCAATCTCCCGAAACGCATTTGTAATTTTTAAATACGCCCTCCGGGTTAGCCCAATTTGTAAAATTTAATGGTCTAAATTAATTTCTTTCTTGTTTTAGATTCGGATAAATTGAAAAATACCTGCCATCGGTCCATTTCGCATTCGTGGTGGAATTGCCTACCAATCCGATCCATATATAACCACTACTTCCGAATATAACTAAATTGCAATATTATTACATTTTTTATCACTCAATAAGAGCAAAGATGTTGAAAGTCTGAATTAAAATGAAAAAATTAAGTCCTTGGATTTTTATCATTTCTGTTCAGCAATGGTGCTGGAACTTAGATTTGGCTGGTTTTTGTACTTCAAATTTAAAACATGAAGGAATCACACGTCTTGCAATTCTCGACATTCCTTCTATATTTGCTAAAATCTTCCTACAATTAACATAATCATTCTCTGCTTGATTTCCGATCGAGATCATGTGGGCACCATGACCCAAGGCTGAACAGTCCTGCTCCGCGTCGTGTGCCTCGTTCCAACCAACCCCCCAGATGCCCTGAAATTAGATCTATAAACCTTCAACTATAAAAGTCTGTGTGCCTCGTAACAGAAGTGCATATCTTCCTTGTAGCCCATATTTCCTGCACAGTATTTACCTGAAATTAAAACAGGTCTGCCCAAGAGTTATTTTTGGAACCTGGTGACTTTTCAAAATAAAAGATAAACAGTAAATCTTGCATAATCATCATAATTGAATTTTAGATTAAAAGAGGATCAATCAAATTACTTGGTGTTGTCGCCCCAGGCCCAGGCGTAGTCAGGTTCCGCCGTTCATAAGATGCGCACACGAATGGGAGCAGCGTTGAGTTGTCCATTGTGATCCATTTGTTTGTCGATTGCTAACATTGGACGGTTTTTGAAGGAACTATAATGTGAAATACCTACATCAAATGCTGTGCTGAATCTATCTGGTTTGGGCTCGCCTAAAGATAAGTTTCAGAGAGCACAGAAAGACTTTGCAGCTTCATTAAATAATGGCATTGAGGAAAAAAACTCATGATATCAATACGTTGTCATGTTCAAATATTAAAATATCACGAACTTTCAATACGACAGTTTTACAATCATACCGTTAGCCCAATTCAGATAAGAAACAGGAATATCTTCAGGCCAGTGCCATTCGCCGTCTCGCCATTTCTCCAGACCGATCCAAAAATTTCCTGTCGTATTTAGATTTGAAGATGCAGCACCTATAATTTCCAATGCCAAATCATGAAGAATTTAGACCACATATACTTTCAGAGAGGATAAAAACTCATTTTCATCATTCAAAAAATTATTAAGAGCTCAGAATGTAGTCCTACTTCCGATAAACGCATTTTCGAAAGCATTATTGATGCTGACCAGACTATACTCGATCAAGTCACACCAATCCCAGGCGCGATGATACGGCATCGGAGTATTCACGAATCGATAGCATCTAAAAATGTTCAATTCCCGACTTTTATGAATCTTAAATAATAAAACCTGCCATTGTTGAACGTCTCTCCTATAAAGCATTGCGATGCTACTTGAACAAACAATAAACTAAACAGGAATAATCTGGACGAAAAATAGCATGCCATTTTTACCAGTGAACAGGAACTTGAAATGATCAAATGTGAAAACTAATTAGACACCTTTTGATTTTGTCATTCGATCGCATGAAGAAGCTGATAAGAGCATTTCCAATGGATGCTTATTACTCCACTCTATTAGCTAGTTATCTATAACACACATTATTTAATTTTAGCACGAATAAGTTATATCTAAATCTCAGATCAATAAAATGCTCTCAGTCTATAATCATATTTCTAGCCAAGTGTAATTCTTTCACGATAATTTATCTTTTATTCATTTATTCTAAACTAGGGATAACAACATTATAGCAATAACAAAATGCGTTTTTATTTCATTTATAAGTGATTTTCCTTGCATATAACATGAATGAACTTCCCAACAGGAATGTACACAAGTAAAACTCCCATTTATCAATAATATGGTGATTTACAAACAGTTCCTTCCGGACTGAGATCATCTGGAGCTTTCACGCAGTCTTCTAAGAACCATTCACCTACATTGTCACGAAAGAAGAACCAATCGTTTGGAACCATGCTAAATTTTAGGAAAAGCTAATATCTTATTCTATGTCACATTTGAAGGAATTTTGGCATCAAAATTTTCTTACGTTTCAACTAATGGAAAAAGATGTTCGAACGATATTGTTTTACTTCATTTGTTCCCATCTCAAGACGTCACAAATCAATGATATGATGGGTCATTTTCTAATCATTTTGACGATTTTTGGGTATATCTCATTCCGTTTCAGGTTGCATTTCTTCGAATTTCATCTTATCCAGTCACTAATCGTTAGTTTTTGGTTGCAAAATTCCGATAAACCTTACACTCCGCAGCAATCTCCGCTCGTGCATTTATACGTCTTGAAGACTCCCTCTGGGTTTGCCCAGTTTGTAAAATTCATTGGACTAAACCAAATAACGATAATCTTCATAATGCACATATTTCATTTAGGACAACCTTCCATCAGTCCATTTCGCTGTCTTCGTAGAATTACCGACAAGACCGATCCAAATATATCCAAACCCACCGAAATTTTCTGTGCAAGTTCCAATGAAATAAGTAAGTTAAATCAAAGAAAACGAACTGTTGATAAAATCGTTTTCTTTCTGACTTTGAATAGATACCATATGACATTGGTGTCCCAACGTAGCACAGGATTCTTCAGCGTCATGACCCTCGTTCCAGCCTTCAAGAAGAACGCTCAAACTCTAGTCATATCAAAGTTCCTTGCGATATATCTAGCAAATAATCGATAAAGTGAAAGATATAGAGCTGGAAGACTGCTTTATCAGAAAACTACATAACCTTCTCTATCAAGTTCTATTTTAATAGTATATCATAAGAACATATCTCACCATCACCCCAGATAGCCTGAAATAAAATAATGATTTATAATAAATGAACCTGAAAAACCTCGTAGCATATGCCCATCTCGTCCCAAAGTCCCAGTGTCCCTGCGCATGTCTTGCCTGAAAAATAATGCATTGAAAGAGGATATTTTGAGGGCTAACTTGGCGTCGTCGCTCCTGGTCCTGGCGTTGTCAGGTTGTGAATCGGGTTTGTCGCGCAGACGAACGGCAGAAATGTGGCGTTGTCCATTGCAACCCATTGATTCGTCGATTGCTGATATGCGGCAGTGAAATATTGAGGATTCGGCTCGCATGAAAAATTGAAGTCATTTTTTTTGCATTTTCTTCAGCTGACTGAGTTTTCTCGTTAGTTTTGACTTTCACGACCACATTTATTAAATCTCAATTTCTATTCTTTACCCGTTTTTAAGGAGCGTAAAAATATTAAATAAATTTCCATGATGTTCAAAACTATGAGAAAAACGAAATAATATGGTGGAAATAAACTAATTTAAGGGAAAAAAAAACTTAAAATTGATGCTCGACGATATAAATAGCATTTTTCCTATCCAAAATTTGAATTATCTACCTGCTTGCCAATTTAGATAATTCACAGGCATCGTGTCGCCCTCTGCCCAGTACCAGTTCCCATCTCGCCATTTCTCCAAGCCTATCCAGAAATTCCCTGTCGTGTTTAGATTTGAAGATGCAGCACCTATAATTTCCAATGTCGAGTCATGAAGAATTTAGACCACATATATTTTTAAAGAGGATAAAAACTCATTTTCACCATTCAAAAAATTATTAAGAGTTCAGAATATAGTCCTACTTCCGAGAAACGCATTTTCGAAAGCGTTATTGATGCTGACTAGGTAATAATCGATCAAATCGCACCAAAGCCGCGCTCGCTCATGGGGCATCGGCTCGTTTATAAATCGGAAGCATCTAAATTTGGAAAAATATGAAATTTCAGGAGGAAAAATATCACCTTCTATTATTGAAAATTTCACCGGGAAGGCACTGCGAATAAACATGACCGAAGGTAAAAACTAACACGATTACCTTTAGCAGAAAATTAGAAACCATTTTGATCTGGTGATAATTTGGAGACTAAATTATTATGAATGCCTAGTAATGAGCTCACATTAGAAAAGATAGAATTATGAGAGTTTTTGATAAGGGGGTTAAATTGATTGAATGGAGCAATGTTAAACTATTCACATGCAGTGTCGTTATTCATGAAACATTTTCGAAGTTTTCTCCTCAAATAGATTTAAAATTAGTGATTTTTGACAATTCGTCAATCCTAAGCAACTAGTTTAATTAGCTTATTTTCACATTTTAACACACGAGTTTTCGTAATTTGTCAAAAATTCTGTGAAAGTAATTCTGGAATATCATTCTCTTGGCAAAGCAAGCATTTCAGGCTTGCATTGATTGCAACAAATTGTTCGAAAATATGTAAAAATGAATTTATTATGGCATCGAGTTTTCGTAAGGTAGATGAAGTTAGTTGAGCGATGATAATGTGGTAGTTAATTAGGCAATTATCGTCAATTAATTGTGATTTTCATCGATTTTGTCGTTTTTGCAGTAAATAAGTCGTTCTTCTTTCGAATCAACCAAGTAATTTCAACCCTGTTTCGTTATCATCAAGAATATGTACTACCTTGTGGCTAAATTTAAGAGCAATTCTAAAATTACAAAAATTATCTGCAACATATTATAACAGGCATTATCGTAACCCGCCAACGTCTAAAAATCGAAGTTTTAAAAATCTACGAAAGAAGATTTGACTGGAATTGTACCCAAGAATAAACGTAAATCACCAAAGTAAATCAATAGAATAGAATACCGAAAACTGAAAATAGAAGAACGTCAAAATAGGAGTTATTTTCTAGAGGAAGATCTTCTGTTAGGAAACAATCGACATCTATTTTAGGTCTTTCAGTAACTCGAAAGTGTGAGCAATTTCGAATGATTGTGCATATCGTATCGATATTATTGAGCCGAAAAATAGTTCGTGAAATGAAGAAGACTTTAGGACCCCGAATAATATTTAACTTCAGCGGAGATCTTGCCCTGAAACACAGGCAATACGGCTGAATCGTCACAAATTAGTTCCAGTTGATAAGGGGCGCTCCCGTCCTCGCATTCGGATTTGAAGTAGAACCTAAAATTTGAATTTAAATAATACACCAAATTTTAACTTTTCCGATAAAATCACAACTTTGTATTGTCTGGTTTTTCAGAAAAATAATTCCAATTGAACGAAGTGCTGATAAAGGAAATAAGATTATTTAAATTCAATTTTCCATGAACTAGAAAATATTTTGAAGAAAGAATATTCATGAACACGATTTTTTTTTCATAATATTACGCTAATTTGTGCCTTTTTCTAAGTTATAAAAATGATTTACTTTGGATTCATGCTGGACGAAATCGAGAAATGCCTTCGGAATTCTTTCAGCGTCAAGTTTCCACTCGGATGCTCGACGTGGGCCACGTAGGGCACTCCATTTGAATCTGAAAATCGTAGAATTAGAACAAGGAAGAAAATTTTAGGTCATGTTTCAAAATTTCCTAAAAAAAATCATTCAATACTCCTTTGTAAAATTTATCCTATTTTCTAGAGAAGAGCATGAAGAGAGTTGGTGATTTTCATAGCTAAAATTTTGCGATAAATAAATTCTATATGACTCCCAAATCAACTAGGATATTTAAGAAATGAAATGTTGATTTTAGATTATTTACCACTGTAAATGAATAAGTTCGACAATTTTTAAACTGAAGAAAATTTTAAAAAGGTTAAATTTTACCTTTATATTGAAGTGTCAAGGAGTAATTCTTTCTGTGCCGTCTCGGGGTGGATGAGCTCGAAGACGCAGCTCGACGAGTCGTGGGCAATGGGTATTGGGTCGATCGAGGCAAAGAAGCACTTCCATCAGTGAGAAACGAGTAGTCTAAAATTCTTAGATTTTCAGCATCCATCGGTTGAAAGCTTGACAAACAATTTGTAGAAGTGAAGCTTAGAATAAGGAGAAATTTAGCTTATCACACTGGTATGCAAATCTTTTGAAGATTTGACGTGGATTTGTAAAGGGAAAATTCATTACGTAATTTAGACTTTTCAATCATTTTCAAATCGTGATGCCAATCGAGTTCTAAATACATTTCTCTAGCCTGATTATGATTCTCTTCAAATTTTAACGATGCAGTTCTATTATATTAGAAATCGTTTAAAAATGAAAATTAGCATAAAATAAAAATCATACTTGACGGTGCCATCGACCCAATTCCAGATGATTCATAGGCCTTTTCGCTGCTGCATTTGCTGTTGCTGTACATCGACGATCCAGAAGGCCTATATTTCAAAAACATGAAATAATTCGCTAAATTAACGATTACCGATCTGCATGAATATTAAATCCGTTCCGAGGCGGTCTTGGGGGTGGGGCGAAATTATTCAAGTTGGTGTATCTAAAATAGTATTTTTTCGAATTTCTCAAAATCTTAAGGAAAAAAAAGCATAACATTTAATTAAAGAAACAACTAATTTGTGAAATACTGGTAATATAAAATTTCGGTACAAATTAAGAAAAAATTGAATAAGAAAATCCACCTTTCACTATCCAATTTTGATGAATTTTTAATTGTTGAAAAAATAAAAGTAAAAAAGTAACCTCATAGCAGAGAATGTAGGTCCAGTGGAATTTGACATGAAGTTGTTGTGTTTGAGAGTGGACTCGCCGCCCACGACCGAGCCCAAATTGACTGCCTGAGGCTGCGCCTGGACCATTTCGTTGCAGAAGCCACTCGGCATGTCATCGATCACGATGTTCTGGATCGTGTTCGCCAGCAGGTCCAGGTCGGGCGAGAAGGTTCCTAAACATTAACTAAATTGAAATATTCTATATTCTAATTTCTACTTCCTTCTGGAATTATAAATGGATTTACATGATCTCGAAATTGACTACGAAAACTATATCAAGATAATTCAACCGAAAAATAAATAATAAAACAATTTTAAAAATTGAAATGATTGTCGAGTTTAGAGTTGTAAAAATCGAATTTTTCTTGATAAAATATCGTAAAAAGGTAGGAAAAATAAGAATTTGATAGAAATTAATATACCAGGTGAAATGGGAGCAGGATACTTGGGTGTCCTGTGCGCACTGGCCTTGAGCGAGTCGGTCTCCCGCATCCTCTCCAAATACTTCTCCACGTCGTCCTCGTCGTCCGCAGTCACTTCCATCGCATCCGCCGTCATGATCACGTCACGGGCCTGCAAATCGAATATCTCATGGTATTTTATCATAATGCGGAATTTTAGTAAGAGGAAAATTTCATAGGAACCTAGAAATTGTCGATTTTGATGGGTGAACAAATTTCAAGACTCTTCAAATGAAGCTCAGCTTTATAAGATTTGCAAACTATTCGTCTTGCAATATATGAGAAATCTGATAAACATTGGCATAAAGACGAGAGAATAACAAAATTGAAAAACATCACTTTGTTAAAAAGTCGCATTTAGTTCTACATAAATTTATGAAAAAAGCTTTAATTCTTACATTCCCTTGCTTGTCGACGATGTCCCTGATGTAATTCTGAGTTCGGTCGTTATCCATGATCTTCCTGATCAATTTATTCAGCCGCTTCGTTAAATCATCAGCGAAATTTTGGCGGCCTAAGATAAAAAATTCATTTTTCAAAATTTAACCTGAAATTTATTACCTTCAACAGTCGAATGGTCGTATTGCTTAGACTCTTTCTGAGCGTGCTCGACGCGCTAAAATACTTTCTTTAAAGTTCTTAGTTCAATTTATTTTCTTACTGGAATAGCATAAGTATGAGTGTTATTTCGTAAATGCTCTTCTTTGATGCTTCGTAGGTGATGCCTGAAATCACGATATTTCAAAATTGAACTATTTTATGAAAAAATTCAGTCTCAAAAAGATCTAGAAATGAAATCTTTACAAGGATAGTAACGAGCGTGAAATTTAGAATATTTTATCTAATAAAATTATGAATAAGAATGACAAAACATTTAAAGCCAACCTTTGCGATCGACTGTGACTATTGGCATCGCTGGAGAATGAGCTCGAAACAGCGGAGTCGTTCTGCGAAGTGGTCGCGTGACAGACGTACGGCTGGCGCAGAGCCATCGGGGTTGGATACATTCGTTCTAACGTGCTGAATTTGGAAATTCATTAGTTTTTTTTTGCTTTTAGAAATTTATGTAATTATCAAGAATCGAAGATTTGATTAAGGCTCTTCATGAAATCTATTACAAAAGAAAACGAAATTGCAATTTATCAAGATGCAATAACTCCCCAACTATATTGGATGAATAAAAATGTTTAAAACTAAGGTCGAAATACAGAATAAAATTTTGAAATGAAAACCCACCTCTCCCCAAGCATGTATTGCCTGTCTTGTTGTGATTTCTTCAGAGCCTCCTGTGTCAAAACCATACCACCAGTCGGAGGTAAGGATGAAGCCTAAAATATCCAATAAAATGTCGATTTTTAGAAATAATTAACCTTCTTCGTAAATCCACTCGAACTCCTCCTTCTTTCTGTGTTCGTATTGCTCGGACCCGGCATCGAATAGATGTTTTCGTCATACTATAATTTATTTTATTTTACTAAAAATTATCGGAAATAGTTTTTCAGTAATTTTGTAACTTTTTAACTACTATAATTTAGAAGAGCTACAAAAGTCGTGAAAAATAGAATTAGAATAAATCGATGAAAATTACATAAGTTCAAAAGGTAAAATTTACCTCATTGAAAGCCTCTATAAATTCATCAGATCTCGTGAAAGCATCGTGTTGACTTCGTAAATAGGCGTCGATAGGTTGAGCGATCGAATGAAATAAATTCGACGGGGGAAATCCGGAGAGCGGCAAATTTTGAGGAAACGATCGAATTATTTGGCCGACCTAAATATATATTTTTAGAAATTACTTTAGATAAAATTTTAGACATAATATGAATAGGTTTGAACGATATTTTTAACTTTTGACATTAGAATATGAAGAAGTTTCGAACAGGAGTTATCATTTAGCCTAATAGTAAAATGATGAAGGCTTATATTTTCAAACTCAAGATGATCAGAACATCTAGATAAAATATAGTTCATATGAAAATTAAAATAAAATAAATAAATTTTAACCTCTTGTCGTAGTTTAGTAGGAATAAAATGACAGCAATTAGGCGATTGACTAGAAAGGAATTTGCCATAGATGGTTTCGGCCAAAGGGACGGCTTCTCGTTTCCCTTGCTCGACCAATTTAGTGTAGGCTTTTATTGCATAGTACAGGTCGATGGCCTAAAAATTATAACTAGGAATTTTGATTAGTTTAAGAAATGAATGGTAGCTCATGCGGTGTTTTGAATAGCAAAACAACGCAATATGATCTAAATGTTCAACAATGAAAATATTCACATGAAGAATCTGATGTCCTGGAAAAATAAATAAAGAAAATTCGATGATCTTTACGGTATTTTCATAAATTCATTTAAAAATAAAAATCTTACTTCTGGTTGACTTTCCCGTTCGAGCCATTTCCTGAACGCATCCAGCGCAGGTCGATCGTTCAGAACGTATTCCAGCCGTCTCGGCCACCATAAATTGTTCCCAGGTGGGGGTTTTCTGCCCCAGTCTTCGGACGAAGTCATCGGGAAAAATGAGAACGAATCTCGATCGGAGTACGACACACCGGGTAGGTGCAGCACAGGCACTGCGGGAGGGGAGAGGTAGAGCTGCAAATTTAGGAATTTTGATTCGTCATAAAAATATGAAAAAAAAACGTAAAATTTATCAAATTTGCGATAGAGTAAAGTTGCAAAAAATTTGGAGCTGTTTCGATTTTGATGATTTATAAAATATTAGGCAAATGAAAAGATAATATAGTTTATAAGAGTGCAAAAATTCTCTATTTTTTCAAGAATGTTGCCAAAATCGGTAGAAGCTTGAGGCATGAATCGGGGCAATCTGGCGCACTCAGGATGGTGACAGATAAGAGATTCGATAAGGAGCATGCCTGGCATAAAAGGGTAGGAAGGTAAAAGTCCTCTAATAAATGAGAAATGAAATAAAACTTTGAGAGGGATTAAGAAAAATTCAAATGAGAAATAGCATGGAAACTAATGACGAAAAAGAATAACATTTTAGAGAGACAACGCTGAAAATGATAGATAGTAAGATTTAGAAACGAAGAAATAGCATGTAAAATTTATGTCCAAATAGAGTGGTAAACAGTTCATAAACTTTGCAATCTGAATAGCGGTAATGACACAAAGCTGATCATTCAATTAGACTGGAAAAGGGACAAAGTACGGAATTTTCGCAGATTTTATGAACATGGTAATTTTATGGCTAGAAAATATTTGAAGAAAAGTCACGCGTGATAACAATTTAAAAGCTAGAAAAAGTACGATATCTTTCCAGGTAGAAATTTCAGAAATAGGAAATTTTAAACAAGGAGTTTTATGGAGAATGAAAATATGCTGGAATCAATTGAAATATGCGAAATAGACACGTGCAGTTTTGCCAAAACAGGCGAAATTCAGGTGAGAAAAAGAGATAACGGATTTTGATAGATTCAAAGAAAAAGACGATAAAAATGGACTTCTATCACCTTTCTTCGACTTTCTCGAGGGAATTTGTAAGTGGTTTAGAATCGACATGGAAAAGGGCATGTATAAAATGGTCATTATGCATATCCAGATTCAAAATTTTCTAATTCTCTTAAACTCAACGTGACTTTCAGCATTCTTCCCAGGAAATCTATACGATTCTTCTAGTATTTTGTAAAATTTTCATATCAGCTTCCGAAATTTCAAGATAAAAATTTTCAATTCTCATTACGAACTACTGACTATTCAGTAATAATCTCATTACCTAGCTACCAACTATGAAACGCTACTAACTATGAAAGTGAATGTATGAATTTAGGCTTGACGAAGTTGAGAAATAGAAAATTAAAATTCACCCACAAAAATTTTCAAAATCAAAAAAAGAATTTCATTTTCAAAGGAAAACCGGAACCAGAATTCCGTCTCATTTTGGTCTGAATAGGTTTCAAGTTGATGGGTTGAAGTGGAAGGTTTAGAAATCGATAAGCGATTGTGTCGAAGCGAGCATTGAAAGTTGCAGGCAAAGGCTATTGCTCTCTTCCTTCTTTTTCTTTGGCAAACGCTATTTCGCCGCTCTATAACCACCCGTTCAAAGAGCAAGACATTTTGTTCTATGCAATCGTTTATTTTTATGGCCAGAAAATTAGGAAGAAAGTTATTTTATAATGTTTCGAAGTGATTATGCCTCATAATGGGATAGAATTTGATAAAGGTGATAATTTGTAAAAGTAAAATTATTATCGCTCGCAATTTTGTTGGAAAGAGGTGTGAAAAACGCATCTAAAATCATCGAATTTTTCGACAGGAATATCTTGCGAAAGAAAATATCGACTTTGTCATCATTAAAAATAAAACGATAAAGTTTGAATGACCCATAAAGGTCCCGTTTAATGACCAGCACTGATGCATAAAATTGTCGTCAAATCACGTTTGAACAGGAAATCGATGATAAATATATGATTTGACCGAAATTATTCACCACATTTTAGACAGAATATCATAATTTTCTGTACAAAACTGCAAATTTCAATTTCCCCCATGAAATTTCTATAAATTGATGCAAAAGTGTGCCTGAATTTTCGAATTCTGCTCAAACATATGTTAATTTTAGTGTTTTCCGTAGGTTTCAAACGGATTTCGCTAAAATGGATTAGAAGAATTACCAAAAGAACCGTATCCTCGAAATGCTTTCAAATCTGGCAATAATAATAAAATCCGTTAAAACTATGATGCCTTCAAAGGAAATCTTTACTGATCGCGATAATTAGGCTGACTTTTTAACGATGAAATAAGAAAATATTGCATTTTACCAAAAGCGTTCGTTAAAGCGTGAACGTAGTGATTTTTAAAAATAATCTTTTATCAAGTGATAAAGCGTAAAAAGTAGAAAACCGGCTGCAATTTTACGCAGACAGCCATGAAAGAAAATCCACTACGATAAAAACGTAAAAGAAAACCGTCGACTGTTCAGTCTCTCCGTGTGAAAACTAACGTTGCAGAATTTTTCCTCGTTCGTATGATAAAAGGCTCCATCTTCATTAGATCATCAGATAATAGAAGTCTCATTTTAAAGATACGCTAATTTTTCCAACAACTTTTGAGCTACTACTTTTCGAAATGTCAGATTTATTTTCCGTAAAATCACTCCCGCTATAAGCATCGGCCAATCGAAACATAAAATCAGCCGATGAAAACTTTTGTCAGTTCTGTTCAAGGTAAACAAATTGACAATACTACTTCAAACTTGAGACTAAAAATGAATCAAATTTTTCTCGAAGAAAATCGGGCAAAAACATTCCCTGAATTTTGCAAGTATCGAAAAAGTTGCTGGTCGAGTGATCATAAAAACTTAACGATACTACTTGAGACTTAGGCTAAAGGTGAATCAAATAAAATCAAATGAAATAAAATGAATTGAATGGGAAAGGATAGTGGGAAGAATGAAAACGCAGTCTTTCCAATGTCTTTGCAGGGTTGTGCCAGTTCTACGTTTCAATCTTCCCCTCCTCTTTTTGCCCTCTTGTTTTTATTCACTATTTCTTTGCTTTTATCTTTTCCCTCCCTCACTTCCCTTTATCTCTCATCAAAAAGAGGACGCCGTCGCCTCGTCGCCCCGATGCCCTTTGATGTTGCCGCCAAAGAAGCAGCGCCAACCGACCGCGACGCAGGCACGCAACGCACGTAAACACCAAACGCAGAATTTAATGAGACTGATGTGAATAAGATTAAATTTTGACATTTCGAGAAATTTTTTAAAATCATATTTGTGCATTGAAAAATTGATAAAAGTCATTCGAATTTTAATGTTTTGAAGGAAATATTCGATTTAAAAAACTACGGAATGATTGAATCATGTTCATTTTCAGGAGCAAGAAAATAGTTTTTTTTAAAGAATTAAAAAGTCTATGATCTTTGAAATGTTCCCAAGACTAGACTAAAACGAAGCCATGATATTGGCACAATATGCAATAAATGAGCGCAATAAATGCATGGCTTTTAGAGTATCCAGAAGAAATACGTTTTCCGGCTGACATATGAACCGATTGCAATGCATCTCTCCCATAGAGAGTAGTGGAAATGGAAAATGCGAAGTGCGACGATACGATCGGGCAGTGCGCGCGTAATATCGGGGCGGATTTCATTGAAAATCATTATTACGAGAAAAATGAGAATTCCATTCTCAAAAGAATACGCTTTTCAGCGATTTTTACGAATGAAAAAAGTGAACATCGAATTTTCAAAATAAAAAATGGCTAGAAGTTCAGCAATAGAATGACTCAACGTTGGATGAAAATGAAAACTAATTGATCGATCAAAGATAATGCAAATGAAATAAAGTTTTTCATGAATATCGTGCTCGAAAAATTGAAAAATTTGGTTAGAAATGGTGAAATTTCATCAATCGGAAAGTTTAGGCATAATTTTGGCACTGAAGTAATGCACAAATAAAATACGCTTTGAATGAAGCGAAGGAAAATCGATAGGATTGATAATTGATGCTGATAGTTTAGTGAGTAATTTATTATGGAGCAATAAAAGTTTGTTGGTGGTTGAAAATAGAGCCTTTGCTAGAGAGTATGGAAAATGAAAGGATAGGAAAAGAAACCAAGAAAGTACAGAACAAATTCGCGGTGCAAGTAGAAAACGGCGACAGCTGTACGGCTAACTAACCTACTATTTCAAAACGAGAATTAGTACGGAAAAATGAGAGAGAAAAAGAAACTGCTGGAGAAATAGTATGGATTGGAAGAGAGGAAAAAGAAGGCAGAGTAAGAAATTTTGTAGAGACGAAGGATAAGTTGAAAATTAGAAGAGTGGAAAAATAGTATAGAACAAAGGTAGAGCAAGAGGTGTTAGACAGTAAAATTTTCCAGGGAGCGAAAGATTTGCTGATTTTTAGAGATTCGGAGAAATTCGGGATAAAAGACAGTTGGGAAATACGAGAGAGTAGTTGAGAGAAAAGACAAAAAATTTCAAAAATTCGAAAATTTCATAGAGCGGCCAAGCGGAAGTTCAGCAGTTTGCAGCGAAGTGATTACTCATCGAGGAAATGTGAGGATACTTGTTATTTTGAGGGAGGAAGGGATTTTTGAAGGTTTACAGAATTCTTCAAATTTAGAAAAAAAAACATCTTGCATAAGTAATTCCTTCTTCTGAAAAAGTTCTGCGAACAACTGATATGATAGTGTTTCGTTTTAGATAAGTCATTATTTTCCGGAAAGCTCAAGTTAGATTTCAAAAGAGATTATTGGAAAGTAATTTTATAAAACTGCCAGAAAAGTTGATGATAGGAATAAATTTTCCGAAGAAATAAAAAATAAACGTGTCGTCTCTCGAAGTCGTATTGGAAAGGAAGCGGATGGCATAAAATATTGAATGTAGCTAAAAACGAGCGCGGAGCTGAAATGATTTATCGCGGAGTTTGCCTTTTGGAAAAGAATAGAAAAATGCGCGAAATGAGCAATGACCAGGAAGGGGAGATCCCATACTCGAAACGAGCCGAAACTAGGTAGAAACGGCAAAATCTGACAGATGGGTGACATTTTACACGAGGAAAATTGCCGGAAATGATTCTTACAAAGTGTTTTTTTCCTGAAAATGTAACTTTACAAAATCAAAGGTTCCGACGCAAAAATGTCTCGTTTGTTATGATGGACAACCATTTGAAGTTGAGAATGTGATGCTCGAGAATGCATATTTCTAAGTGACAACTTTAAGGCGCGAGTTATGCGAAATCCCTAACTTTCCCATGGCAAATGTATAAAATTCGATTAAAAACTCTCGAAAAGCAATCGAGGATTAATTAGAACAAACATTTTTAAAATCTTATTTCCTGTGATGTGAAATTGGACGAGATAGAAATTTTGCCCTACCATCAAAAAATTTAGCGCTCCTGAAAAATTCAGTTCAAAAACTAAAATGATTTCATCGTCATTGTTATGGCTGTTTAACCAAAATTTGGTCGCAACTTCTCTGCTCAGGACCCATCAATTATGCGGATTTGACAAAGCGGGGATAATCAGTAAAGTCTCCTTTCCCTTGCCATTCCAGGGTCTCCCTATTTCCTCCTAAACTCTCCCAGAAATAGTCCCCTCTCACTTATTCCTCCCCAGGGCCTAGTCAAACATTCCCATAGTCTGGACGAGATTGCCTCTGTCCCATTAATCTTGAGTTTATGAGAATTATTATCAAAGCCTGATTTCTGGAACTATAACTTGACATAGGAGAAGAAAAATTATTACAATACAAGCGAAATTAATGATTTTCAAATTTTTCTTCCCTCGAAGAGTAATATTACTTCTTATCTCAAGTTTTTTTTTTAGAATTCTGACCCAGTACCCTATTAGAATAGAAATGAATCTTCTTCGACTCGAATTTCGTATATTTCAAAATCCAATTTTTAACGAATGACGTTCCCATTTCATTAGTGCAAAAAATTGCAAAATTTACCGCACTCACATCTGGCCACTGGAGAAGAAGTTCTCTAACTACCCCGAAAACAAAGAAAGCGTTATAAAGTCATTAGAATAGAGCATAAACCGCGACTGGCAAAAGTGTGAAGCTCACAAATAACGAGGGACTGTAGAAAGAGTTAGAGAAGTTGGAAAATAGCGTGGAAAATGGAGATACGAAAAAGAAAACAGAAAATGGGAAAAGCCATATGGACCGTGAGAATGATGGATAAGGAGAGAGAATGAAAGAAAAAGAATATGCAAATTGAAGAAAGAGAAGAGACGCAGACGGCTGATTAGACCAGAGAAAAGGGACATTAGAGGCCATCGATGTTGAAGGCTCATTTTTCGTCTTCAGCTTGACTCTTTATTCCTCTCCATTATGATATCTTTCTTCAGACTAAAGCGGGGAGATAATAACCCTCGTAGTGTGAATAAAATATGGCTATTAGACGAAGTTCTTCAAGATAGAATAAATCGAATGTTGGGAATTTGAAGTTCGAAGATTATGAAATCAAGGAAAATGCTAAAAAAATATATAAGAAAAACTCAAGAATAAAAGCTATGGGAAAAAAAGTTTTTTGAACTTACCCCAACTCGCATTCCTCGCAACTGTTCGGAAATGCCATTTTGCACCATAATGGAAGGCATCCGACCTAAAAATATAAACTTTAGAAAGTTGAATTTGATCTGAAAATGTGAGAAATCTTGCGATCTTTCTCTGAAAATCATAATTCATAAAAGATAATCGAAAATTTATGAAAATTCGAGGCATTTATGTTAAAAGAATTGATAAAAAATGTATAGAAAGGTACAAATCCAAAGAAAATTAAGTGATTCATCGCACAAATCCTGGAGAATTTGTTCCTCAAAGACACGCCGTTCGCTGTATGTTTTAGCCTCTTGTAACCCCACAAAACCCCTTGATCATAAAAAGAGCCGCTTCTAAAAGAGAAACTGGGGGAAATAATCTTATTTTTCAAGAGACGAAAAGAAAAATGAGAAGAAATAGTAAGTAATTATTAGAGGGATTAGGAAAGCGAGAAAATGCCTGTAGCCGAGTGCAACATGCGTTCGGTCATTCGACTGTCTGTTTCGCTGTCTGATTCTCTTCCGATTCCATGCGCTATCTCTCCTTTCTTCTCAATCTTCAAACGCATTCACCGACTTCGTTTGAATCGTGCCGCTCAACAGTTTTGACGACTTTCGAGGAATTCACGCCTCCTTATCAGCGAGAAAAGAGAAGAGATACCGTAATCGAATAATAAAGAAAAGATTGATAAGATAGCAGAAATATTCGTTTCTCAACAGATCATTTGTGCAATATTGTAAAGACGTTGCGATACATCCATTAGAAATATCGTAATTGTCTAGATTATGATAAATATGCGGAAGATATGTAACTGTAAAAAACGATTAAATGATAATTTGACAAACGAAAAACTATTAGTTCAGTGTCACAGTTCTGCCACTTTTTCAAAGCTTCATGACAAGCGACGATATTCTGAATGATAAATGGGTCATTTTTGAAAAAAAAAAGAAATAATGAAGACATAAAAAATGAAATTTTATCGATTTGGCGAAAATCGAAACGATATTCGAGACTTTCATATAGCGGCAAACTTAACGATAGCAATGTGCAGCACATCTGGAGAAAACGCAGTCAGATAAATTCTATAGCTCCCGAGAAACGAGTTAACGATCATGATTCATGAACGGACCTGATAAGATAAGTTGAAGAGGACTTTGAATGAGCATAAGATACTCATGCAAAATTCTGGCAGTAATAAACAAGTACTATAAAAAGTAATGAAAACAGTAAGAAATTAAGAAATCGGTCCAGAAATACCCGAAAAGAACGCATTATCAAACCAAGGATAAATAATACTCGTGCAAGAGCTGTAATAACATTTGCAGGAGATCTTCTCTTCAACCGATTAATGATAAAATAACGAGATGACCAATAGGATGTTTTCGGACATTAGTTCAAATAGTTCAACGACTCGAGACACGAGTGCTCGACAGGGTGTGGCTGAATAGCCAAACGATAGGGAAAACTGTTATCTGTACAAGAAAGCCGGCATAAAATGAATCACAAAGCGAGAATAAAATTTGATATGCAGATAAAATGATAAATGATAAACGAGGCGCGATGAAAATTTATGGGAGAAGTTGCGAAATTTTTTTGAGCGAGAATGATCAAATACAACATGTTCAGGAACTAATTTCGAAGAAAGAAATGATACAAAATCATAAATTCTGCAACAACTCAAAAAGAGTCATCTCAAATTCAAAAATAGCCCTTCGTTTTACGATAATCTAAAATCTCTTGAAGAAAAAAATAGATTTCACCGATAAAATCTTCGACGCTGCGAGAATTTCAAATTTCTACCCAAGCGACTGTCTTGGAGAAGGGCGGTTAGGTTGAAATGAGAAAGGAAAGGTAGTTCTTCTGTAGAAAAGTAACCCGCTTGTGAAAAGGCAGAACTCGCCTGGTTGCATCGTCGGTTGTGTCGGTTTTCCTTTGGCTTTGCGCCGTGGCGCCTAGCATTTCGATCGTTCGTTCCTTTTATTCCTCTCCCTTCCTTCTCTCCTTCACTCTACTAATTATTCGGTCATAAAGAGCGCGTCGGCAAAATACCATTGAACTACGAGAGATTTCAGAGATTCTCAGCGCACATCAAAGAAGTCCGCCGCCAAAACGTGAGAAGCGAAGAATAGTGGACGAAGAGAAATAGTGATAAAGGAAAAACGAGAAGATAACATAAAAGTGAGTGTGAGAAGGAAGAGAAGAGTGAGAAAACAACCGATAAAGCTAAACAAAATTGCAGAAATTGGATTAGTTATACGGACAGATCAAAAGAGACGCCGACGGAAGGGGCAAGCATGGATTCTAATATGATACAAGTAGGTATTGATAAGCTATCAGTAAGTTGATAACTAATGATTGAATTGAACAATGGGTTATTTATTTATTCTGTATTTCTATTCTTTTTGTTGCTTATCAATAAATTCTTCGAGTTGCTTCTTTTAACTTGCTTATGGGCAAATTTAGATGAAAGAAGTAAGCCGACAAGTAGACAGAGCATACATTTTAGAGTCAGAAAGAAATATTGGAAAGATAAGAGTCGAGTTATGATATCTACATTTTGTAGTTGCTTGCTCTTTTCTAAATGAACGACTCCCTTCCCAAGTATTCGATCAGCTAGTTGGAAGATCGAAGAAGATATCCATAGGAAAGAAGGCATAACGTCTAACAGACATGCTAACAATAAGTTATCATAGTAATGAAATTTTACTTGAAATGAACTATAAAATACGATATACTTCATGAAGTGCGTTTTGGAGAAAATCTTATGACTTGGCACATTTGTTCGTGCACTAATGAGCGGTCAAAGAAGTTCACCGACAGAGAACTTTTGTATGGATTCGAAAAGTAATGATGGACCATCAATTTGCTCGAACTAGTGGTAAAGTGATAAATTTTACTGATTTATCCAGGCAAAAACATAATTTGGCATTGATTCATGATAATTCAAGATGAACCTTTTAAAATTTTATTATTTGCATTTTCGAAATTTTTGTTCAACTTCAAAAAGTCTTTCAATTATTGCCTTCATTTTTCTACCTTTCAAAGTGATAAAATCTCTAAGTTACTTGAATTGATATGTTCTCGACTTTCTCAGATATTGCACCGCGATATTCTCATCATCCATCATATTTCCACCTACAGGCAAATTATCGATTATGTAAATTGCACTGTGTATATATTTGGTTACTCTCGCTACTGGCCAACATCCAAGAACGAATGTCAAATATTCCAGACGACATTTCTTTCCTACTCCTCAACATTAGAGGTAGATAATTAATTCTGGTCTATCCATCTGCTCTATGCCATAATCGTGACCTGTACCTAGAACTATTGTTTTTATCTCTCAAAATCCTATAATCTCTATTTTCTCTAGCTCTACCACGGAAAATACAGCAACCACTCGTCTCCTCTAACTTCTTTTCTAGGTATTTTTCGTACTATTTCGTATCTTTCTGATTCTTTGGTTTCGATTGCACAGTAAAATTATGCAAACACCTGCTGTGATATTTCTAATACAGACGAACAATTATAAACTATTAATTTATTCTAGATTTCAAAGTGAAAAATGAGGCTTCTAATCAGAAGTGACAAATTCCGATTTTAATGGATTTATTAAATTTTAGGAAATTTATTCAGAATTTACAAATTTTGAATTTTTTTGAATATTTTTAGTGTTTTCATAATCTTTGACACTTATTTTTTTCAGGTGGGATGTTTTTTGTTTATCGAAATTGAGCCTACTTTAGAAAATTAATATTGTTGAAAATTATCCGAGTTTTAATACCTGCAAGTGATTAGCTAATGTCATCATGAGGTTCGAACATTTCATAATTCTTCTCGAAAAAGAATCACAGAGATTCAAAATTAATTGAAACTTCGGAGAAGTTGGCTAAAACTATTCAATAATTACATTGAAGTTTAGACGTCAAAGATTCGCTGTTTTCAATTGTAAATCTGGCAAGAAAGTTGATAGAATTGCAAAAACGAATAATTTCAATTTTGATAATAGCTTCACGTGAGTTTTGATAAACAATATGTTCATTTTCATGTTTAATCGGCTTTTCAGGGATTCTGAGGTAGAATTCTCTGATTTTTTTTTCGGAATTTACGTTACTTCTTGCTGAGGCGATCATTAATGTTGGAGTTTTTGTGTAAGGATCTTATTTTTTTACTGTTGCTGCTAGTGTGAAATGTTGAGATTCAATGGTGGGATGTTATTTTGGGAGATTTCAAGACATTAAAGATTTTCAGGCAAATCCGAATTTTCGCCGGATTGGCCCCGAAATCGCCCTCTAAGGCGATATCAGTATTTGAATAGATACATTGTGCTGTTGATTTATAATATTGGCGAAATGTGCATGTCTTAGCTAATGAACATGAATAAATCAGTTGATAAGAAGATCTTTGACCAACGAAATTTCCTTGCACAAACGGTAGCAAAGAATAGAAGGCGAGAAGCCAAATCTGTCTGTTGTGAATGAAACGAATTGAACATTGAAAAGGTTTCGAATAGGGATGATGCTATTTGTGGATTTAAAAACAAACACTTCTAGGAGAAATCTTTGAAATGATCAGAGAATGCTTCAGAAATTTGGTCTAGGAAATTTATATCTTTGAATTTGCATTTTATCATTTAGAGTTTATGTGCATGACATGGAAGTTTACTTTTTGTATAAGTCATCTGAATATTATGGTATCGTGAAATGATAAACTACGAATTGGAATAGTGATTATTCTGGTGAAAAGTTTTGTTTCTGTATAGAACTTCATGTTATGATGTCTCAAAACTTTGCCGACTCTTCGTAATTTCATCACTGATGCGCTTTTTCGATTAGCCCATCACGTAATCATCTTTCGATCCATGAATTGACCAAATATCATGAATATCACGGTGCTTCTTTTATAACTCGAAGATTGAAATTTCGCAATCACGAATCTCCTACGATAAGTGCAAAGCTCACGAATTTTCACACATAAACAATCACACGTCAAAAGACGATTTTCTAGGATACGAAATTGGAAACGTAGAAAATATTGTTTTCATTTGTAAAATTGTCTTGATTTTCAAAGATCGGAAAAGTAATCACCAAACATCAGACCAACTTAGGCTAGGATTGGCCAGATTAGCCGATGCTTAAAGGGATTGCAACATCACACATATCCTCTGCATATATCCGCATATTCCATTTCAACTTTCCATTCACGAAATGGTTTCTAAACAGCTACCATGCTGATCTACTAGTTTTAGTTGTACTTTCGGGTGTATGTCGTTGCGCACAGAAGTATTATCTGAACATTGTAAAAAGATAATTCCACATTTTTCTTTTTTCTGAAACAAGCGACTTTTGGGTGTTGAATGGAATTCTAATGAATATCAGTAGCATGCATTCAATGGTATCTTATTCGATTTACCCCCTACCCTCTCACTCCTATCTTCTTCAAGCCTAAATCTTATCACTATCGTTTTCTTATACGAATCTTATTATCTTTCATAAAACTCTGCATATTCTGTGTAAAATACCCATTTTGTGCGCAACGACCATCCTTGTACCTTTGATTTTAGAATTTTGTGATTCCCTAAAGTTTAAGGTACTTTACATCAGACTTAACTCTGGTATGTGATACAATCAAGTTTAGAAATTCATCGCGATAAATTATGGTTAGTTCATGAAAATCAAGAATCTTCATCTTTTGATGCAACTTTACTTTTCTTGTTAAATTTCTAACTTTCATGTCAAAAAGTCATTTTCAAGTATCTCCGATTCAATGTAATTATCAAAGATGTGTGGAGTAGTAAAATTCTTACATCAACTTCAAAATGAATTTAGTGGAATTGAATTGAAATTGAAAATGATTTGATAATTTCTATAGTAATTAGGAAATTACGTAATATTCCTTTTTCATAGTTCGGATATTTGAATTTCGCACTTGAATCAGTTTTTTCTGAGCATATCACTACTTGAGGTATTTACAAATAAACAAAGCCAGGCACAAGTGCAATGCCTATGCAACGTGCATTCATTCATCCTTCGATTCGATAAGTGAGATGGTCTTTATGTTACTTGAGAAATACTATGCCAAAAATAGAGATAGCAGAGAAAAATGCCCAGACGCGATTTGAATTTTAGATAGTACGGTAACCAGAGAGAGTGAGTTCGGTCATGGGGAAATAGTATGTAAATATAGGATATCTTAAAGAATAAGAAACAGAAAAATAGCGTGGAGGAAAGAAAGGAAGTGAGAGGAGGAAAATAGGAAGAAAAATAACACATGAACCCAAGAGAGTAAAGATATAAAGGTCAAGAAATAGTACTAGGAAAAGATAGAAAATAGGAGGAAGGGATGAATGAATAGAAAGAGAGATAGTATGAGGATCGAGGAGAGTGATAGTTTTAGGGGTAAGGGGAAATAGCGTGGGAGAGAGAGGTGAGAATGTCTGTTGTGGAGGGAACGCCACACGATTTGAATTTTCCTCCCATCGCCCTCGCAGCCCGGTTTTTCGCATACAGCTACGACTCAGCGCCCGTACATCCGCGCGCCATTTTGACTGATACGGGTTCCGATGCGTCCCTAGCGTTAGACAGATTGGGAGGCGTGAGAGAGAGCAGAGAAGCGAGAGAAATTCAAATTCTTGAGTGGAAACTTAAATAGTTGGCAATTATTTTTACTTTTTGCATCATGTTTGAATTTGAATTTCTAACTTTTCCTGTATGAATAGAAAATATAGACCTGGAAAACTCAAATTCCAATTTTTCAATTGTTTCTAAAGCTCTTTGGATGGCTTAAATTTTTCACGGTATTTTGTTTGATATCTGTTATTCTGAATTTTTAAACCCTTCTTTGACTATATGATACTTTGAGTTTCGTATTTCTGAACTGAATTTTTATCTTTGGTTGTGTTGTTCTGAGCTTTCAAACTTCATACATGTTTTTATATGATTTGAGAAAATATTTTCGCACTCCAATTTGGTATTTCTCTCATGAATACAAAATTGAAATGTTTTTCTTTACTAACTATCTCGAATTGTAGTTGATATTTTATCAAATTTCAGTTACAGACTAGAGTATTCTGCGCTACAGTAATGTTATTTTCCTGCTTTATTTCTTATCAGTAAAACCTTCACATGTATTCAGAAATATCAATAAAAACTGTTCAATGAGCTCCACCCAAGTTTCTATGGTACAATAATTTTTCAATAATGAGGTCACGCTCCAAAAATTTTCTAGCAAACCGTTTCTAGCGCCATTTTGACTGATCCATTTAACCGTTTTCTCTCAACTTCAACCGGAAGTCACTAATTCATCAAATTCCGTGCAACCTTTGCCAATTGAACCGAAAATCTTCCATCTATCATAAAGAAATAAAGTTCAAAAAACTTGCAATTTTCGAACAAGAAAGAATTTCAAATTTATCTGCAGATCTTTGATTTGTCTGCTAATTTTAATCTCCACCTTTCCTGGACTAATCCCATTTTAATTCGAGCTCCAAGTTCACTCTATTTTCGAATCTCAGAGATCGCGACGATCTCTTAAACTCCCAACCATCTTTTTATTCATTCATTTTGAAAGCTTCTCAAGATGTCGGATTTTTGAAATTTTACTGTACTAAACAGAATAGTATGAAAATCATTTTGATCAATGTTTCATAGCCATATAATACATTTTTGTGCCGCCAAGAATATATCATTCTCTGCTACTATCGAATTTTGTTTAAGTTCTCAAATTCTAATATATCATTCAATGTGACATATCCAAATCTCAATAGATTTTTCCATCAACAAAGATTTTATCTCTGTACATCTCAAATTTGCCATGTAACTGTTTTATATTTGAAACGGTAAGCATCAACAAACTAAATTTATCGTTTTCAGGTTCGTTCAAATTTCTACAGTCGTCTAATTACCGAATTTATCGTTTACGAATGGATTCAATTGCCGGCTAATTACTTCTAAACTAATTCTCTCAGCTAATATTCGCCTAAATTTACTAAATTCCTGAGTCCAAGCTAGAAATCATCCATTTGCGGTTGTATTTTCGGTCTCAACTTCAGTCGATCAATCGTTTATGGCTCCATCGATTATGACAGACCCGCCTCCGCAACCGCCCCGTCAACAGCCCTATCACCACGCGGCTGCAGTCGAACTGCCCGCTCAAATGCCCATCCAACCCGGACAGACGCAGCAACAAAGGGTTCAGGTAGGAGTTTTAACAGCAAGAGAAATAAACGTCCCTCATCCTCCCGCATTAGTTTTCGATGACCTGAGATATTGATTCTTTGAGTAAGGATAGTCTATTGTCAATGACCGATTTCTTGAACGACGAAATAAACGAGTCGCATATTTGAATATACAGAGTGCACATTGTAGTATATCAAATAGTCGTTCAAGTCATTTTTGAATCGATTGAAATGTCGTTGAGTGCATTGCGAACGACGCGCTAATTTCCATGCTACAATTTTTCTTCTCTTTTATTTTATCTCGGGTAATCTGCCATTGACAATAACACCATTTCGATATATGAAGTTGAATATGCTGGGGAAGTTCATTTTAGCCATTCTTCAAATTCGAGGTCTTGTAACTTAAAATGACTACTATAGCATTTCTATCGTATGATTTTCTATTATTCCTATCTTTAGGCTATAATGTGCGGGAGTGGGATAAGTAGAAGTTGATAGAGTTGATGGTAGATTCTAATGCGCTTAGGAACTCCATTTTATAAATGAAAATTCTGCTTAAACTTAGCCACTTTTCTACAGTTTTATCTTTCAACTTTCCTCTCGAACTAAACCCGATTTTCATTTTTTTACGCGCTAAAATCGTTGAAAAGCCCTAAGTTATTCTATTCTGAGGCAGACTAAGTGCAACTTTTCAACTTATTAGTTGTTGTTCATCGAAGGCTAATCTTTTGTATCCATCAAGGAAATTGCTCCGAATAGGACTTTTGGTTGATTGAAATTTATCTTCCTACTATTATTATATCTTATCACTCATTAACTTCCTTAAAGGTCATAATCAGAAGACAACGTTTTACTTTTTCCCTTAAAAATTTGCCATTTTTATCATAAGACCGTTCTCACATGAGCGATTTTGAAAATTGTGTTTTGATAAATTTCTACAAATTCAATTTCATTGAATTAGGCTGAATTTGAAATGCGATAATTTTGCAAATGGAAAGGACAAATAAAAACAGGGATAAGCTTCGATTTAATCAACTAGTGGCTTATCAGTTAGTTACGAGAAATAAGGATATCTTATCAGTGTTATGAATGAGATGAGAGATCCAGAAGTCAGTGAGCGATAATAATTTCGAAATGTCGGAAATACACGCGCTCAAAGATTTAGGAAATCTCCTCAGAAATAGTGCACCCAGGGAAAGAAGCTCGTGAAAATAGCGAACACTGAGATGGCTTAATCTTGAACCATTATTCGCTAAATCATACATGACTAGTCGAACAAAAGCGAAACAGATCGCGCACACAAATTACACGCCTTTATTTGCAAAGATCCAAAAATATCGAATTTTCAATTCCCACTTTCAGTATTCATCCAAATTTTTCTTACTCCATCATTATTACTTAGAGCAGTTTTCTTCTTCTTCAATTACAAAATCAGTTTGACGAAGCTTCAATTTAGAATTCAGCATATATCGCTTATCCCTGAGTCATTTTTTAGTCAATTTTCTTTTATTTTATTTTTCTTCTAAATTTAGATTCCATCACACATGCAACAACAACAACAATACGTGCATCCTGGCTATAGCCAGCCAGGCCCGATGCATCCTCAAATGCACCCTCAGCAGGCAGCAACCTATCAGGGATACTATCCCCACCAGGTACGGGCAATGATACAATTCCATCTCTTCTGGAAAAAGAAACTCGGATTTGAAATTTCGTACTATCGAAAGACTTCCTAATCTAAAGACTACAAAAATTCTCGAAGCCTCAGATTTAGAATGAGTTATGATGCGAAATCATAGGTATAGTATACCGAGATTATGTTATGGGTAAGAATGTAGAATTGTTGAAACGATGAAATTACTCGATCGAAGAAAGAGTACTGCACCATGATAGAAATTTTGTCAACCATCTTCTGATGATAGAGATTCTTTCTGAAATACGCAGTTTTGTATGAAAGACGTTTCTTTCTGCCCAATAATAGTTGCAAAAATCCAATCTTCAGTATCCGAGCACATCGTATCAAATGCCGCAACTGCCTGCTCAAGCTCAGTACAGTCAGCAATCTGCCATGCCAAAAGGAATGCAGCAACCTCAGCAAATGCAACACCAAATGGCATATCAGCAACAACAACAGCAGCAGCAGATGGCTCCGACTTGTATGCAAGAACGGTAAGTTTTGATTGCAATAAGCTAATCGAAATATCAAGTCATGAGATATCTTGAAGCGACGATGATCGCAAAATATTTTGCCACATTGCTATTGTTCTGTCTTCTGACTTCCAAATATTCACTAGTCTCAATCTTTGTTTCCAGACAAAACTTCAGTCATCAAAACATGCCGTCGACGTCGACCTACACAGCTCGGTCGCCATCTCGCGTTCCTCATCCAGGACCGTCTTCCCATTCAATGCCCCAGCATCATTTGACCCAGCAATGGATGAACCAACACTACATGGGTGGAGGCGGGCCGACTGCTAGCGGCCATGCTTCGAGTTATGCGTCGCCGGTACGTCAATTTAAAAAAAAATGGGACTTGAATTAATGTTTGACTCTGAAATCAATGCCATAAAGCTGTGGCATGTTGTATTGATTTCTCGGAAGCTCTAGACACTGAAATGAATAGTTTCAGGCACCGTCTGCAGCTCCCTCAGTGATGTCGGCGATGGCAGCGAACTTCGAGACGATGTCCGTCCTGTCTGTGAACACGCAAATGACCAGTGCAACGGGAGCGATTCCTCCGCCTTGCGAAGACATGGCTGTCGGAGACATTGTAAGGAAATTATTTTATCAGAGTTAAAGAAGGGAAGCGTCAAATATTAGAACGAGCTTTCGATGCAGAGAATTTTGTACTGCCAACAACCTTTCCTCCGAAGCTATATAAATTTATTGATTTTCAGCAAAGTCCTCAATGTTTCTCGTCGAATGGCTCGAATATTTCTGCAGTCGAAAACGTCAACCCTCAACTAGTCCAACAACCGCTGATTCAGTTGCGGCAATGCGTCACGGTAATTTTCATCCCAAGAAATTTAGCTTAACCTGAAAATTCAGCACTTCCACAATGCGCGATGTCTTGGTGATCAAATTGACGCCTTTGAGCGAATCTATCAAATTATCGGAAGGAGTGATTCAAGTAAGAGTGAAGAAGGACGTTGCAAAATCACCAACTTTGCTTTAGAAGTCCTACCTCTCGGAGTCGAATTGGCCGTTGAAATTTTTCGCGCCACTTACATAATTTTGCACATGTATGCGACAAATCGGTACGGAGATATTGGACCGAATCATCAGGTAAAATTTGGGAAACATTTCTGTTAAAAATAATTTCTAAAATTGTTATTTTCAGCGTCAAGTTGAAATATTTCGTCATTTGATTAGATGTGCTCACGTGATCGTCAGTCTGAAGGAATTCCGCGAAGCGCCGACTCGATTCATCCCATTGGAACCTTCACCGCCAGTGTTCATCCAGTTCCTCGCCATATTTTTGAAATCGTAAGACATTTTCTAATATAAGTGAAGTAGCTTTTCATTTTAGGACTGATGTAAGCGTGGTTGAGCAAATTCTTTATATTCTCCATGAACTGGTGACGAAGGACGAATTGAAGCGAATTTACATGTCGAAACTCAAGGATGTACAAGTAATTCGGCAGCATTTGAAGAAATGATCGAAAATGGTACAATTTCAGCTGATAAGCAATCTGATTCTCCACATTGAAACTTGTCGGTCATTTCGAATCATTCACTGGACTGGCGTCGTACTGTTTCAACTACAACATGGAGACCCAATGTTTGTGGTAAGCGGATTAATTCTACGGAAGAGGATAGGAACTGACTTTCAGCGATATCTGATGGCCGAAGACCGAAAACCTATGCCATTGATGTCAGCCATCCTTCAAAAAACACTACCTAGTCTCAGAGAAGCTCATCAATGTAAGATGCAAATAGCTTTAAGCAAAAAAGTCACACCTATTCAATTTTAGTTTGCGCGAAAAAGTACCCCGACAGAGAGCAGTTCAATAGGGAAACGAGAAGTTTCGGCCCTGCAGCAGAAATGATGTTCATCCTGATAAGGAGGCTAATTTGTGGTACAGGAGCACAGCAACGCAATTGGATCAATCTGTTCATACAGCAAGGCGGAATCCAGGTTCAATAAGGCCTCCTCTGATATAATCCTATCGAGTCGCTTTAGATCGTGAGCTACTTCATCCAGTTCGACGATAAGACATTCAACTCGATCCGATTGCTGCACTTTGTGAGCAGCGACTGTGATCCAAGCGTTCTCCGAGACATGCCCCCAGAAGGGGGTCCGCAACAAATGTACCTCGTCGAAGCGTTTCAGATGGTAGAGATTTACATGCTGAAAAAAGTAGTCAACGAAATCCGTCAACTCTTGATTGAAACTTTTCGAAACTCCTTCCATGATAACAAAGGGATGACAGTTCGTATTTCTAAGCGTCACTTGTTCCAGATTCTCCGAGCAATTCCACGCATGCGACCTTCGAAAGGACTTCTTTCCGCTATGGGATTTTTGCACAACTCGACGCTAAATCGAACAAACAACAAAGTCGCCTTGATTCGTCTCGGCAATATGAAGATCTTCACTGAATTGATTCAGAAGAACTCAAGGTAAATCAGTGGAGTAGTTGCGAGAAATTGCTATGAGTTACATCTCAACGAATTGTACCGAAGATCAGCTTCTAATTGATACTTTTGCAAAGGAAATTGTAGTGTAGTTAGAATAAAATTCCCGGCGAAATATCGACTTTCTCACAATTTATATTTCAGGCTCGAAAACTTCGCTCATATGAACGAAAAGTCGTGGAACATCGGTGAGCAGCGAGAACTTCTCAGCGATATCATTGGCCTCATCTCCGCTCTAGTCCTACATTACGGTGATCAGAAAATAGAGGAAACGAGGAAACATGAAGATGCTGATGCCCTTAGAGATGTGAGTTAACTAGTCAGGAATAGTCACAAATTTTCGAGGCAAAATTCTCTCTTATCACTAATCTTTTATCGATTTTGGTTTCGTTTTATTTAAGAAGCAAATTCTCAGAAGTCATTTCCGACATCAATGGACCCAATTACCCTCTAATTACCCCAATTTAGGCTGAATTCCTGAAGTCGCTCTTCAATATCATAGTCTACGATAAAGACTTCGACATCAACTTCGCCAAAGCAACTCATCTTCGAAGCGGCGTTTTCAAGGTTAATTGCTCATGCTAGAAAGCTAATTACCCCCATTATTCCAGTTAATTGTGGCTCTACTATTCAACGGGTGTTGTGACCAGCTATTGAGTATTGGAAACGACATTAATCAGGACAACTTCATCAACACGGTTTTATTGATCATCGAGCAGACGAATTCTCGAAGTTCAGCGGTAATTGAATTGGACTAGTTATTAAACTCGATTGCTCTAATTAAGATCAACGATTCTCAATGCGACCTTCTTATTTCTCGTGCCATAGCAGTTCTACATAACTGCATCAAGATATTCGGCAGTGCAGCGAGTGCACAGATTACGGAATACTTGAGGTTAGAAAATTGTGAAGAAAACGGCAACTCACAATCACAAAATGACATGGAATTTTTGAAAGCTGGTACAAAACTGATGTTAGAAAAATATTAACGACATTTCGTCAGTGAAAAGATAAACGAATTGGGTAAAGGAACTTCACCCAAAATTCAATGCCTATGAAACCTATGAAAAGTTTCTAAATTTTAAATTTAAGATACAGTCAAATCTCGCCGTTAGAAATTCTGAACAAACGACAGAGCAATGCCGATTTGACGATGAATATTCTGATGCTGTGCGACGAAATTGCCAGGTTCATGAACGAAGTCCCTCAATCGTGGATCAACTATCGATCGGTCGTCGAGAGCATGGCCAACAACAAGGATATCCGGATAGGTAAGAATTTGGACTAACCACGAAAAATCATAGAAAATGCCCTTTGAAAGGCTTTAGAATTTCATCATCTTTCAATAATTGTATTATTTCAAGCAAGTTTTTGATTGTTAGACGATTTTGCCATACAAAACTAAAAATGAAAAATATGACCAGTGATAAAGGCGTTTTTTAGAAACTTATTTAAATCTTTAGCCAACCCCGCTCAATCGTTATTGACGCGAATTCCCGATATGGAACCGTTGGCTGGATTCTTCGCCAGTGATGCTTGCATGGAATAATAATTAGGTCATTTTTTCTTTAGCAAATCTCGAAATTTCGTGGCATTAAACTATCATTCCCATATCTAATATTCTATCTCGGAATATAATGCTGCCACGAGGTTTCAGGATGTCTTTCTCCATTTATCACTCGATTTAGGAACATCTTATCATCTTTTATAACATAAAATAAAATGAATATTTTTCATGGATTTTTTGAAATTTTGATGTTTCAAACATCACTGAAACCTATATTTTACCCTTTGTATTGCCATTTCTTATCTCGTTGTACTTCTAGGGTGTAAAATATGACTTCATCTCTTGCATTTCGATCTCGTTTGAATGAAGGAGCTTTCTAAAACGAGAGCAAAATATCCTTATCTCTGATTTATCAAATTATCCAAATACTTTGATTAATTTCACCATCGTGCTTCCCTAATTCTCAGTCCGAGCATATCGCGTGTGTTTCGAATTTTATGAATCTTTCAATTTTTATTTTTTTCGCAAATCTACAAAAATAACCTTTATTTTGTACCGTTTTTCGGTAAAGATTATTATTATAAAGATGTCAATATCTCATATTTGTACGATTATACTCGAAAATCAAAGAAAAAACATAGGCAAAAACAAGGAGAAATCCAAATAATGAAAATTCTTATAAGTTAATTACTTTTTGAGTTTTTTTTTCCAATTAAATTTACATTTTCATATTTTTTATTTATGCGAACGCAGATGCACCTTCATTTTGTATTCTATATTAAGAGAATGTTATCATTTCAGTTTGTGATATGGTAGGCATAAAATTCTGTGTCGATATTTTGTCTTTTTTATAGAAATAACTTTCTCGAAACTAATCAAAATATTCACCTGTAAAAATACACTTCTTTGGATCAAAAACACCACTACAAAATCAAAGCGAAACTTAAAATAAACAAAGTTTAACATAAAAATCGGAGTAATAAACCCAAAATATTCGTAAATTTATTAGGCAAAAGAAATAAATAGTGTTAAATTGTTCCATCTATTATTAGTTATTCGGAATCGCGATGTTATAAACTCTATTTCTCTGGATTTGATTATTGTCTGGTTTTCGTGCCAAAGTCTTCACCGCGATATTTTTCGCCTTAGACTTTTCACGATTCTGGGTATCCAATCTCTAAAATTCAATGGGAACTGTATAGACAAATATCATAATTATTAAAATTTCACTATTCTACCTTAATTGCACTTCTCGTTAGAAAGTAGAGTGTCACAAACTGAATGTGCGGGGCAAGTATTGCAAAATTATTTACGTATAGCTAAATTCATTTTAAAGCTCATTTAATTTTGAAGGGCTATATGAGAACCTTACGGCATCATGATGCGATGCTTAGGCAAAATAGGGTGCGTGAAATCAGGGAAATGTTTATTTCCCTACGACAATTAATAAAAGTAGTAGCTAATAGGTATCCCCGTTTCTCCACAATTTGCAACTTTTTCGAGCGAGAGATTTATGAATGAGGAAGTGCAGAGAAGCTAGAAAAAAGTTGCAATTTATGGGAAAACGGGAATAGTAAATAGTAAACAAAAACTGTTGATTTTTGTTGTTTACTAGTTTTATTAATGAGCTTACTACTTATTACTTTTATTAATTGCCTTCTACTACTGTTTCGTCATGTCTCGTATCATGTTTGTCTTACGGTTCTCATTTTGCCTTCTATGCATATTCTTACGAGGAACTCATGATCTTCAATGTCGCTATCCGAATGCAGGGACGTAATCATTCCAACACAATAGGTGACTATTTCAATAATTGTCTGAAACAATATCCATCACTCATAGGAAATATTTCATGCAAATTTTCTACATGAGTTATCAACCGTTGACTCAAACCATTTTCGCTCTTCCTCAGCTCCTTCGACATTTTACTATACTGCTGTTTGAGCTTCATCAATAGATAAACGGTACTCCAGATTAAAATCGGAATTAATATTCCATTTATTATGAAAGTCGTTGTAGATTGAACATAATCATTCTGAACTTGGAATTATATTTATCCTGGTTAAAGTATAATTCAAAAAATCATCCGTCAGGGGTATTCTGAATTTCGACTTCTGGGCCCGTACCAAAGTCTATTCGGTTGACCTCAGTCCAACTGTCTGGAGTCTCTTCAGCAATTCTACCCTATTTCTCGCCCCAATCTGAAAATTCAATTGGGCCCATTTCAATCTAACTGTTCAATCGAATGATATAGAATGAAAAATTGAGAGAGCACCTTAGCCGAAAGTTGGGGGGCAGTTTTGCCCCCCAATATTAGGCTGAGGTCTCGCTCAATTTCATACACTATTTCGTGCATCTCAGCCCAATCTAAAAGTTAGATTGAAATGGGCCCAATTGAACTTTCCGATTGGGGCGAGAAATAGAGAAAGATTGCTGAAGAGACACCAGACAGTTGGACTGAGGTCAATCGAATAGACTTTGGTACGGGCCCTGAGGTTTTTGGGGTTTGGGATTTCAATTTTAGTTCCGAAATTTTAAAGATTAACAGTTTGAACACCTCTGATATTCACTTTCTTACATAGTACTTCATAGATCTAAATAAATCATCGAACATTACAATATTCCAATAATCATCATCCTTAATTGCTAGATATGTTTTACGCTTCATACGGTTATTCAATCTTTTTCTACGATTCTTATATGGCTCATTGCCAACAAATATGATGCGATAAAGGGTTTTTGCATCCATAAAGTGATAAATGAGCGTAATAATTATCATTGAAGCAACGAATATGCATTTGTTGAGGCTTGTGATTCGATAATTTGGTTTACTAAAATAGTTTTTGAAAGATTAATGAAATTTATACAGATCTAAGAAGAATTTGAGTCATACTCAAAAATAGACGAGAGGAAATCGCAAAGCGAAACCATAATTATGACTTCAAAATTCACTCCGAAATATTTTTTTGAGAATTTCAAGCTAGTGAGAAAAAGAACATTTTAAAGACTTATGAGGTTAGGCTGCAGGACTATTTTGGCTTAAATTCTCCCTAAATCTGAACTTATATTCATACTCGGAAAATGCCCTTGCTCGTTGAACTGCCATTGCACAGGATACAATTTTGATCACAATTGCAATCATCAATCCCAATGATGTAATCATGTAATGATAAATCTGAACAATATGAAATATACCAATAAATGAACAGAACAAAGTTAGGGGTCAAGTAATAATACTTTTCAATTGCTGCATGGGCAGAATTTCTCATTCACAAAATTAGCATTCCCCAAAAATCTCATTTTTCATTTGATCTCAAACTCATCTCATTACCACTCCTCTCGATATGAAATAAACACGCTTTGGAAGTCAGTGTTTTTTTCTGTAAGTGGAATCAGGGAATCAAATAAAAAGGATTTCCGAATCAAAATCTCGCATCCGATCACTGTTGAGTGGATCGTGATCAGGAAAGGGGTCAAAAATCCTATTAAACCAAATGGAATTAGGCTCAAACTTTTCACTTTTCTATATTACAAAAACTCATTAGATAAATATTGCATGATTTGATTACCTTCAGTCTATTAACATATTATCAAAAAATATAGAGCTTAAATCCAATTGATTTAGATCAATGACTTATGTGTATGCATATAAAAAGTAATGTTTACCCCGGCATCAGCATTGTATATACAACACGGATTTTTCATCAATCCATAACGGTGATAATATTCCTAAAATATACATAGGGTTATGTCTGAAACAACCAACTTACAACAGCAATGTCAACTATCGTATAGACACATTTCAATATTAATAGCGATAGCAACTGTTTTTCAAATATGGAAAATTTTATCGATTTCTTCATCAATATCATAATCGTCCGTATTCCAAATATGAGTAGAATTAGTTGTAATAAATGTACCAAACAGAATTGTGCATATATGTCAACAGAAGTATCTTCATCAAACGTTGCTAAAAGTACATATGTTGAATTTAATAACTAATAATTTAAAAGAAAGATTTTCAGATACAAAATCTCTTACTTACGGAGTGGGTGATGTATAAAGTAAGTGAAAAATGCACCATAATGTGTAGTGGATTCGATAAATCCTAGGAAAATTATATTTGTATAAAATTCATACTTAAGATGTTTAGTTTCTAATATTTTGCAAAATTGGCTAACTTAAACATTTATATTATTATACATAATATGTCACTAATGTGCAGCATTTTTCCTAATTATTTAATTGAAAAATGCTGAATATACTCTTGCAGCCTTCCACGATAACGCCATATTCCTTATAATATTTATCCAAATAGTAATCATTCATATATTTGGTTAGGCAAATATACATTATTATTGTATCGAACTATATAAAATCAAAGAAAGTTTAGCAATTTTAATCCAGACTCATTGTTTTGATAGTAGAATCAATTTTTAATAAGAATTTTCTAATAGAGAAGTTTTATTGCGAAACTAAACAGCAAAAATATACGGTTACCAAATAAGAAATTGCGATTGTTTGTCGTGACTTTCAATTTATATCAGGTGTTTTTTTTTTTTGCAAATTTCAATTTATACCAGGTGATTTTTTGTTGTGGATCTATCATAAGATTTATCTCAGCAATCTTGATTCAAAATTTATCTAAAATAATGGGGGGCGCGCGTTACGTACCAAAATCTTTGGTACGTAACGCCCTAGATGAGCTGAGGCGTTACGTACCAAAGATTTTGGTACGTAACGCTACACACCCTAAAATAATATCGAGATTTGTCTATTTTATGAAAGGGAAAATTGAACAGACATAAATACAAACAATGTGATAGAACTTTTATGGTTTGAAATTGTTATTGGACAAGGCGATATTGTAAATCTTATTCCTTTGAGCTTCATTTTTGTCGCCTTTTAGAGCCAGTATCTTTACTAAAACATCAACTTTTTGCTTCGATTTTTCACGATTCTGAGTATCCAATCTCTAAGTTTCTATAACTTTTGACTTAAGATCAGCAACTTCTTTTCATAGAAAACTTTACAGACAGCAATATTTCCTTTTTTAGAATCGCATATGTATATATTTTGTGTGCATTTCAAGTACAAACAGGTGATTATTTGCAATTATTTTTGGCTGTACACATTCAATATTTTTATTTGAGAGAAAAACAAAAGTCGAGCGCATATTATGAAGGAAAGCAGGGCTGCAAATTTTCATTTTAAATGAAATTTGGCGAGTCCCTTGTCTTCGCCGGTTCCTGAAATGAAAATTCGAATTAAAGAAGTTTATCGTCTGTATTGGTGATTTCTGAATTAAATTTGAATTTAAAAGTAACTACAGAATTATATAGTAGAGATAATTTTTATTCCACAAGTTATTCGCAAGCGACAGCAGTTTACAACACGTATTATTTAAAATACTTGTAAAAATCTAGCAAAAATAATTTCACGACGCGTCAAGACCCATGTGTTAAAGTTAAAATAACTAGAAATGAGAAAAACGATCGATAAAATAGAATTATTCATAATTTAGAGGGAAAAATCGTTATTTTAATAATGTAACCTACAGTAGTCGTACTGATTTTACAAAAGAAAAGTAGTAAAATGACGAGATAACGGCAAATATTAGGCAAAATTAGGCAAAAATACAATAGAAAAGCCTAAATTTCGAATCAGAAACACGATTTCACATGACTGGATTTTCGAGAACATTGCAAAGGGGAAATCACTAGCTAGAATTTCTCTATGGAAGTTACGGGTTTGTAAAAATCTCACTAATGATAAAGAATAGTCTAAAAGACCGGCTGATCTAATCTTCACAAACTTGTAGATTAACGAGTTATGGTACGAGCAAGATTGGCACAAACGTTGCTGTAGTTTTGAGAAAGAAAAATGAGTAGATTTTGAAAGCTAGATCGAAAATATTTCGATTACTATTAAACTTTCTTTCGAAAATTTCTAGTTTTACAGTAATTCTTATATCAAGTTTAAAGACTACGTCTAATAAAAATAATGGTTTCATGGTCAAACGAGATTGCTGTAAAACTTCCAGAAAAATGCACCATCAGTGAAAAATTACTTTAAAATATGACGTCATGTGCAGTAATTCACTGAAAATTCATAATGACGTCATAATCTCAAGAAAATTCCATTTTGAACATTTTAAGACTTCTATTACATCTCATGAACTCTCTAAATATTCTTCATCCAGTGCATTATTCTGGGGTGGTGATTTTCAGGAAAGTTGTCTCACGTCTTCTTTGCGGCCAAATACGAAACGTCGAGTGCGTGGATCTTGAAGTGGGCACACATTTGTCGAACGACGCAGACCCCGTAGTGCACGTGCAGGAGGACGATCGCTACGGTGCTCAGACGCAGCAGAGACAATTCGTAGTGAGGGAAGTACAGGGAGAGCACTGAAAGGAGAAATTGATGAGTCAATGTTAAGGAATTTTGCAATTTGGAAATTCGCTATGGGTTTGAAATAGAACGTAATTTGATAATTCTGTGAACTCTAACGATCAAATCAAAAATCATTAAATTTTTGAGGCATCTGACTTTGTTTGAAACGCATTTGGTGAAAATGAAGCCTCTAGAAGTATTAAAAATCAAATTGAAGAAAAGCAAGTTTTCAAAAATGTCCAATAAGTGTCTATGTAAAGGCTTTTCATTAACGTGTAATCAAAAGAGTCAAAATAAAATTGACAAAAAATTACCGATGGTAGCCGCATAAAGGACCAATGAAGTGTTGTAGATCTCGACTTTCGTGCTGCTCATTTGGGCGATTATTAGACGGCACTGAAGATGAAAAATAGAAATATCTTGTGAAAAATCTAATTCACGTAATTTCTTATCCTAAATTTTCAAAGCTTTTTGAAAAATAGTCATCCTAAATATATTCAGAAAATAGATATTTTAATATCGAAAAAAGTCCTCTGTAAAATATTAAGAGTTAAAAACAATCGCAAAAGTAGTATATTTACCGTAATATTACTGAAGACCGTGCCCATAGCCATGTAGAACATTCGCGGGTCTCTTTCGATGACTTTAGTCGGGGAAAAGAGCACCCAGAAAATCGAAACCGCGAACAGAATCGAGACTGGAATTGCGGGGCGGCAACCTTCGTACAGGTTCGGCTGGAAAAAGATGTTTCTATTTTTTTTTACAAATCAAGCAATATCATATTTTTTCAATGGGCTCATGTCTGGAGAGCAAATCTTCGTACAAAACAAGCTAATTTTACCTGTTTCAGATTCGTGCATCTCAAAACGTTGTACAGAGAAACGACCAACGATAAGAAACAACAGGCTGAATTTCAAAAATGAAAAAGTTCATAAATTCAAAAAAAAAAATACTGTAAAATCCGAGTTCCATGATGAAGGCCAGGTTGTACTCATCGGCGATTTTGTACTGAAAGACTGAGTGGCCGAAAATGAACGCTATCGTGTAGACAATCATTAGACCCTGAAAAACAGATTTCAATTTGAAATTTATCTATGTCAATTGGTTATCTTGGTCGATGACACTTTTGGCTGTCAACCTCGGACGACCCAGGGGCCGGATTCAAGACCCGCATTCGGAAACGCTTTTTTGACTTCCTGATCACTCACTCCCACAAAACAACACGTTGATTTTGATGGTCGTGCTTATTTCATTGCAGAGATGGGGTGGTAACGATCAGATTGAGATCAAATGAGAATTTTACTTTGTAGAATAGGGAATCTGCCCGTGCAACATGTCAAGCTTATAAATTTCATTCCAGATAGAAAGGCATGAAGGCGTTATTTCATGATTTTCATAGTAAATTTTGTATGAGTTGATAGAGTGACTCATGTTACAAGGTAAAATTTCTAATAAAAGGTCTAATTTCTCGAAAGACGATTTATGGATAGGTTTACACTTTATCGAAAAATAAATTTTAAAAATGACTAACAAATTGACTAGCGTCATATCCCCAGGATAAGAACATCACTCCCGTGTTGTACTTCTCCCAGTGCGTCGTAAAGAACACGACCTGCGTGCTAATCAACACGCACAGCAGCTCCAGGGAGGAAATACTGAAGTCGTCGTTTTCAGGAAAATTTCAATGGGAATTTGTAGAAAAACCAAACCTCCAAGTGCCTCGTCCAAAAATGGAGAAAATCGTGATCGTGAAAGGAACTGTGGACCAGGAATCTAGACCGTGATCGACTGAAATAAAATGGCTTTGTTGAAATATAAACAAAAGCTTGTTTTTTTACAAATGTCATAGATATAAATGTAAAAACTAATTCTTTTGAGGGAGTCAATAGATTTTTGACAATTATGTAAAATCATAAAGGGTAGAAATATACTCACATAATTCGCCAGTCGGTCCACTCGCACCGATCCTTCTGGCCTGTTTTCCATCAGTGCCGTCCAAAGTGTGACCGAGGAAGGTGCACAGAGCTGCTACTAACCAGAACCAGCGTGGAATAGGATGTGGAGATTCTGAAAATACGATTTTTTTTTTCAAGAAAGCACATCTAAAAACTTATTCGTCCTAGAAACAATAAGGAAATTTGTCTCTGTGATTATAATGTGGGGGAAATTGTTTTCATGAGCAAAGGGAAACATCCTAAATTTACCTGGCGAATTAGCAGAAATGTCGTAGTCGAGAACGCCTTCGAATACGAAGCAGCCCATCACAAAGCCCCATCCCAGCAGGGTCAACACGTTCGGTGCCCATGACCGAGGGTAGAACTGAAAATTTTTCTTTCAAATTATCACCCCGTTCAACTTGTTCCCTTCAGAAAATAAGCAATAGCGATACAGGATGCAGTTATTTTACAGTTCGATTTTATTGCACAAATTCCGGAATGCGGATGAATTTGTATCATTAAAATATCGTGTGTATGAAAGGAAGTTTTTCATTCATTTTATAACTTTCGCCATGATTTCACTAGAAAAATACAAATTGAACCACGAAAGTTCCTTCTCAATTTGTTGCAATCTTGAAGCCTATCATAAAAAATTATTCAAATTGGGAATGTTTGTTCCTGGTCACAGTTTTATCGCGAATTACAGCCTCGTGATGTTGAGAACATTTTTGGCGGGAAAACCGGAGCCAGGTCGAAAATTTTTGCAGAGAAAGTGTGGTGCTTATGAGTGAAAGGGCTTCTTGCATTTATCACCAAATTTTAGGTAATGAAGAATAGGAAAAAGAAAAAAAATTGGGCGATAAATGCAATAGCTTGTTTGAGAGTTCTTTGACTCGATACGAAATATAGTACATTTTAGACCCCGAAACATTGGGGTGTGTGCTTGAAGTTTGACGCGCAAAGTGATAAGAAAAAGGACGGCTTCGCGACAAGAGACCACATTTTCATTAGTCGAAAGGAATTTCGTTCATGAAAAGGTGAATTTTAAGGCATGAAAATTGCGATTTGTTTGTGCTAATGAAGGGCTCAATATAACAAAGGAGGAAATAAAGAAACGAAAGACTTTCATACGTTGCTAGCTTTCAGAAAAAAAACTAAATGGAGTAAGAAGTAAAACAATAATTGGAGAGTGAATTTTGAGAAATCATATCATAAATTTTCTAAACACATACTTGAACTAGCCAATTCCAGAACGGATGTGAAATGTACACGGACAGTGGGCTGTTATCGATGCACGAATACTGAAAATGAGTATAACTTTGAAAAGAAAATATCGTCAATTTTAATCTTTGCGAGACATTCACGTTCACCTAATTGTCCACTATTTTTCATACAATTTGATATTTTCCAGAAAATAAAATAAAAAAATATAATGAACCAAGAATTCTCATCATTTGGAAATGAAATAGTTCTACTAAAGAAGGTAAATATTTCTGAAAAAAATTCTGACCTTATAAGTATCGAATCCTTTCATCTGCTCCCCACTCAAGTACTTGTAATCGCACATTCCGCCCATCGTGTTCGAGTTCACGTAAATGTCCGAATCTGAATTGAGTTAATTTAAAAAATATATAATCTTTGATAAATTAGGTTTCAAACAAATCTTATTTTAGCAGATGAAAATTGCAAGTGCTAATCCAATTAGGCTTGTTTTTGTTTCTCATAAAATAAAATTTGAGTTACTTTATGGTCAGTTACTAAATGTCGAAGCGAAATAGGTAAAAATAGAACAGAATGAAGTTTTTTTTTTGAAAGGGTGTGAGAAAATAAACGCTTCGAAATTGCGAATAATAGAAGTTGTCATCTACTTTTTCAGGATATTTTGAAGAAAAAAAATCTCTTACTTACTTGATGGATGTATTTCGATGAGTGGCTCTGTTTGTGTCGTGTCCAGGTCGGTGTCAGAGGAAAATATCGCCTGAAATACGACACAATCGTTATTTTAAAATCCGGCTTCAAGTTAACACCTTCGCTTTGAATCGCTTATCCAATATCCGAACAATTTTGACCCAGTTATTTAGACCAAACGGCAACCGAGCCAAAATATCCTAATAAAAAGTACCTGTTTGTTGATTTCCTCGCCGGCCTTGACGTCAACTTCCCCTTTGTTGTTGCTGCCAGAAGGCCCGAGCATAAAACGAATCGAGCCGGGCGAAAATCAGTCGCGTTTCTGAGGGGCCGCTATTTTTGGGTCTGAAAGTTTTAAGATTTATTCCTTTCTGGACAAAATTCTACAATTTCATTTCAAGAAGTTTAAGCTTTTGAAGAAGAAAGTGAATTTTGCAACAACTACATGAAAAATTGATCCCTGAGACGAGAGAAATAAATAATGACGGAAAATTTTGGAGCGGAAAATGAAAACTGATGAGAAAGAAAGAAAGAATAGAAGAGGAATGAGACAACTGGTGTTAAGAAAATGTTATCAACGAGTCGAGGAAAAGAATAAAAGGGAGGGGGAAGGAAAGGAAAGAGTGACACTCGTTAGACACTTGGGTCAGAATCTCAATCGCTAACCCCGAGACTCGAAATTATCTGGACCATTTTCGGGGTCTATGCCCTAGTATGGGGTGAGAAAGTTGGACATTTCTGGTTAGTGGCCGTGAAAATACACTCAAGTTTATCATGTCTGATTCCCTTTCCCTGTACTATTTCTTTTGGGAAATAGAATGGAGGAGAGAAATAGAAGGCATGATAAATTATCGCTAACATTGCAGTTTTCAGTGTTTGACCCGATGATCAAGTGCGGGGCAAAGTTCGAAAATAAGCAAAATCAGCTGGTCTAATTGGAAGTTTCAAAGTTAAATATAACTTTCCGAAATGGAAAGTGCAAATAAAATGCTTCAATTAAAAAAACCGAAATTTCTGTTTCGTATAATTTATTCATGATTTTCCCTTCCTTTTCATAAAAACGAAATGCAAAAATATTCCGATGAGAGTTCATAGACTTGCAATTTCAAATGGGTGTTGAACTTTCAGAATATCTTTGTATTTTCGTTGATCAACAAATAAAACAATGAATTGAGCGCTAATTTCAAGGCGAATTTCAAAAATACGTAAAGCGTATTCTCATCATTTTTTAAACTTTAAAAATTCGCCTTTGAAAAACCAGGACCGTAACAAATCTGAGATACAAATTTACAAAAATCATCAAAATCCAACTGTCTTGGCTATGATAAAGAAAACCTCTAAAATCTAAATCTACTTTCCTTCCTTATTCCTGCTAATCTAGATGCTCCGATTCCCTTTGGCAATGGGGCGCATTTTTCTTCTCGCTTCCTCAGTCCGACTCCTTTCCGCTTCGGCCTTTTGATGTGCCATTTCCATCGTCCGAACATCCTTCAATCGAGCCACGACGTCTCTCTGGAAAACATACTTTTAGAAAAGACGATTTTTTTCCCGAAAAGTATTATTCTGTAAGTTGTTCTGGAATTTCAACTAAATAGCTGTTTTTATATTTTTATAAGAATGGACACACAAGGACATACTATTCCATTCAATTATCAAATTTATGAAGTTTGGAAGAAACATATTCGAAAGATTTGAATTTAGAAAAATAAAAAAAGAAACTCACGATGATTCGTGCATTGTCGGTTTTGTACTCCAGCTGCCTTTCGGAGGTGACCACTACGGATCGGCCGTCTGAAAAAGTAAAATGAGAATAAGGAGTTTGGAAAAGTAAGAATGCTTTTAGAGTTTTCTTTCTTTTATGAAAAAAGCATTAGCATGCCAAAATGAAATTCTTATATAGTAAACGTGCTTTCCAAAAAAAATAAGTTTTAAAATATCTCAATTTTCCCCGACCTTTGAACGTGTAGTCCGGCCCCACCTCGAGTGGCCATTTGTACGGGCCAACGTATTCTCTGAAAACATTTAAAAATGGGTTTGGTCTTTGCAAATCTAGTTTTGTATTCAACTGCTCTTAAAATCACCATGGAGATGTGCAATTTAGCGCAGTTGATTTATTCAAAAATGAAAAAAAAAATGTTTATCTTCAGAACGAAAATAAATACAATTCTGAAACTAACCAAAAAAAACTATTTTTTGTAATTTTTATCTTCAAATAAAGAAAAACTCACGGTTTTTTCCACCATTGAAAACGTCCCTTCGTGCCCGCGTTGGGCATGATCGCCTTGGCCAAGCGGGACGTGCTCGAGGACATTTTATTATTCTAAAAATCAGAAAACGAAAAATTTCCTAAGAAATGAACATTTTGAAACCACAAAACATCGAAACACTGACATGAAGAAATAGTTCAAAAAAGAATAATTCTATCTCTTCCAAGCTTATTTGTCCATGTCTAGTGTTCCAATATTTCGCGTTTTCAAATTCCCTAGAGTTAACCAATTTCAAAAGATACGATCGAAGTTTGAAAACCTCTAAATTCGATAAAAATCTGGAGTTTTAACATAAATATTTATTCAACCGCGTGATTTTATGTGGGGTGATGATTACAGAACAACTCGAAATTGACAGAGGGTGGACTTAATTAACTGCTAATTAGTTAATTAAGTGGATAATTATGGTTGATTACCTTACAGTAGAAAATGGATTGACGACTTTTCAAAGTGAAACATTTTTGAAGAAATCAGACATTTGTTGAAAAGTGCTTGAAATTTTAGGACGAAGAATTGAATTCCATTTGACCCGTATTTTTAAATACATGATGTTCTTATTTCAAAAACGATGAAAATGAGTCTTTTTCAAGTTTCAAAGAAAAGCACCGTGTAAATTCAGGAAAATGTCTGATTTTGATGATGATAACAGAATTAAGGATACAAGGAATAAATAGGGAAATTTTTATGAATTTCCAAATGACTGGCTTCAAAAATATCGTAACTCTTTCCTTCCCATTTTACGTCCACATTTTGATGACGTTGTCCCAGCCAGCAGTGATGATTTTGCTCTTCTCGTGCGGGTGCCATCTGGAAAAAATAATTTGAGTAATTAAAAAAGATAAAATAGGTTTTAAAAATATTATAAATTTTAGATGTCATCAAAGAAAGTGATGAAGGCATAGCACTATATGGAATAATAATATTTCTGATACTGAATGAAAAAGGTGTAAAATTTTTGCGTAATATTGACTTGAATTTAAAATATGATAACTTTACCTGGCCGAGATGCAGGTGTTGTCGTGGGCCTTCCACTTGGCAACGATTTTGTGCGTCCTCCAGTCCCAAATCACAACCTTTCCGTCCGCGTCACCAGACATCAGATAGCTGAAACAATAAAACTTCAAATCTTAATGGTTCGTGTAAGCTTCACAATTGAATAATAAGTGAGTATTGTTGAATTTGGCTGATGATATCGAGTTTCATATGTCAGGGTGAAAAGGCTATGAATAAGCAAGTGTAGATATTTTAAAATCTCATAGATTTAATGGAATGTTATAAAGCAAGAATTTTCAAAACTTGTTAGCATGTGGTCATAAAACTGTCGACTAATAAAAACCAACCTCATATCCGGACTGAAATCGGTGGCGCACGCATATCCGGCAGCGTTGTGTCCTCTGAAAAATGGATTATCATCGAAAAATCCGCATAATTTATCAAGACTGCTATAATTTGACCGTGAAATTCTAATATGTTGTCCAATATATTGACTTTTCATACTTAGCAGACCCGTTTACGTAAGGAACAATGCTATGAAGGAAAATTGTGGGTTTCCTCGTATTTTACCTGAAAGCCTTCTTCCTGGCGAATCTGAGTTTGTCGTCGATGAGCTGGAAGAGGACGATGCGATTGTCCATGCACTGGCCCACCACCCAACGATCGTTCGGACTCTTGGTCATGTGAGGGATCGAGCTCAGGCCCACGTTCTGAAAATACCATGATTTTATTAATCAGTAAATTTGAAGATTTGCGATTCTGCAAAATTCATATTTTAGTGCATAATAGAGAAAAAATGGCGTTTGGAAATAGTGTGATAATAAAATCTCTTCATCCACTATTATCGATTTGAGCTATATAAATTTTCGCCAACATATAAAATATGTATTTACCTGAATGAGCTTAGTGTCGACGGGGATCTCCCACTCCCAGATGCGAATGGACTTGTCGTCGGACGTCGAGGCGAAACGACGATTCTTGTCGAAGAATGTGATCGTGTTCACCGCGCCCAGATGACGGTCGTATTCCTGAAAAAAAAAGAATAATTTTCATGATTTTGAAATCAAAAATACGTTTCAAAATAATTAGATAAGGAGCAAAACAAGTGTCGAAGTCAATGCAAATTGGGGATATATTCGCTCAAATAAAAAATAAGTTTTTTTTTTTTTTTAAAATCTACCTGCACGATTTCTCCACTTCTGCAATCCCACTGGATGATCTTCTTGTTCTGCATTCCGGCCAGGAACATGTGATTCTTGTCGTCATCTGGGTGGAATTTGATGCAGAACGGAATATGACCAGTGTGGAAACGATTCTTGACCTGCAAATGGAAGGTTGAGAAGAAGAAACTATCGAAGATAAGCCAATTTGATTAATTTTCAATTATTAGGAAATACTACTCTTCACATAGGTTTCAAAGGCTCCTTATCATAGAATGAGATCTACTTTTCCAATAATATTGTGTCTTTAAGGTTGAAAATAAATCTTAGAATTGGTAAATTCGCAGAGAAATCCCGACCTGTCCAGTCTCGGTATCCCACAATTTGATGTATCTGTCGAAGCTGGCCGAGAGGAACTCGGTGCCGTCGTTGTTGAATTGCACTTCCCTGACAGGCATCTTGTGACCAGCATAAGTACGCACGGCTTGGTGCTTGCCGTACACTTCCCACAGTTTGATCTGGAAAATTCCATACTACAATCTCTTTTCTCTTTTTGTTACTCATGGTTTCATGAACTTCAAAGAACCAATATTGAATGTGCTCGAAAATTTTGAATTCAGAAAACGACAAAATTCCACACATCGAACCTTTGCAAGAGTTCAAAATTTGTAAAATTTCATAATAACTTCAAAATATGTGGAGATAGGACCGACCTTCGTATCGTAGGAGCAGGACAGGAAGAGATGTGCGCTGGAGGGGAACCACTGGATGCAGTTGACGCCCTTCGTGTGGCCCTTGTACACGTGGACCTGCTTCTTCGGGATGAAGCATCTGAAGCCCGAAATTTGGGAATTATTCGCATAAGTTTTATGATATTCACATAAATGTATTGTGTAAATTGCTATATGATGATGGAATTGTGGGATTGGAAGGCTCATAATGAAAGAAACGTTGAAAAGGTCCAAATAGGTTTCAAAAAACGTGCTAATATTGTCTGAAAATCATCTCACGATGGCTTTGCAAATCAGTTGAATTTTTAAAACTTTCGACAATTAGAACCAGTAGAGTACCTGTCCGGTACAGCATCTTTGCGCAGATTGACTCCAGTGAAGGCTGGCGGGACGAGGAAGGATCTGCCCTGATAATCCGAGGTCTGTTTAACTGAATATTCAAGATTTAGGGTAAAAATAGAATAAAATAAATTTAGGCGAAAATTAGCATAAATTTTGAGATTTGTACTAAAAATTGCATAAAATCCTCTTACTGTGCAGAGTGGTGGTCTCATCAGCCTTGTGCTGCTCCTCTTCCTTCTCCTTCTTGAATCGTTTGCTCTTCTGCTGCCTCTTCTTGACGATTTCATCTAATTCCTTCTTCAGCTCCGCATCAGGAACCGCCACAGCCTTCTCGTCCTTGTATCTGCCCCAGGGGCCTGGAAAATAAAGACAATTTCCAAAACAAAATTAGATGCGTTTCAATTTTAGGGGAAAAAGTAAGAAAATATTACAAGACAATGCGATTACTTGACTGATTTGCAAAAAATTCTAAAACCTAAAAAAATCTGAACTGCTCAATAGGACTGAATATTGCTTCAAATAAAGACGAAGAGAAATTACCAGTGTAATTGTCCAAATCGGAAGCATCCATGTTCCTCTCCCTCTTGCGCTTCTCGCCGCCCGTCTTCTTCGAGTCCATCAGCGAGGCGCCCTGATTCGCCTCGGCTGCCTTCACATCGCCGATAAATTCGTTGCCTGGAAATTGTTCTTTTTAATTTTCTGAAAAAATACTTTCTATGGTTTTTTAAACAAAACTCGAATTTTCAAATTTTGAAAGTTAAATTTATAAAAATTTCATGAGTTTCGAGAAGTAATGGCATAGTTGCTTGTTTTCAGTAAGCATTATCTCGGTTGCATAATGAATACAAAATAATTCTTCCCCTGTAAAGTTGAAATCCGAAACTAAAGTTTTTTTTTTTTAACTTTCTGATGAGTGAGATTAAAAATAGAATGAATAAGTTTCAAAAGATCCTGGTATTGTTCGATCTTTAAAGAAAAGCAATTTCGATGTTTCAGTTTAAACAAAAATTTAAGAGTGAATGTCAGCAAAAACCAAAGTCTTAGCAAAGGGGCATAAACAGAGGTCCGTAAATCGGGCTGATTTTCACAGGGTTTGTTCAGTTTTTTACGCTGATTCTCGTGGTGTGGTTTATTTTTCATAAAAATTATCGTATGCAGGATTACGGTAGCTTAAAATTTTGATAAATCTGACCTCAGGAAAAAATTCATAACTTTCTTATTTTTGAACCAAATCGAATGGAGTTTTCAGCATTGAATAGCCCATGAAAAACTCTACAAATAATGTAACTACAACCACCTGTTACGATCAACAACTTCCCGCCAAAAAATTAATTTCCGAAAAAGTGACTCTGACCGGCGACGGTTTTTCGAGATTTTTACCCCATCGATGTCTTGGGGAACAGGCTGGAAATGACCTTATTTTATAGAGAATTTAATTCTGAATAAAAATATGTAACTTTTTCGAAAAACGGGTGTGGTTCCTGGGGTCAAATAAACCGCTGAATGCGTAAAATTAGGGTGATTTTCATGAAAGAAAATTTCAAAAATTCATATCTCCTTGAATTTCACACCAAATTTCATGATTATTTTTTTATTTTGTAGATCTTGTCGAGGAGAATATGGCAAAAATGAAAATAAAATTTGTAGAAATTAATTTTGGCGGGAAAAAGTTATCCGAAGTTACCCTATATGCCCGTACTGCGTTTACACGTAGGTGACGTTGGAAAAATTCATCCTTCCAGTATATTGTGTAGAATGACATGGTGAACAACTTTCGTTCCAGGACTAACCTCAGATTCACATTCATATGATCTCCAGAATTTTTTGAAGTACGATGGCCAAATTCAGCATTATGCCTTTTTATACATTATTTTCAAAAATTCATAACTTTCTTATTTCTGAACTAAATTGAATAATTCCTTTTTTGTGTTGTAGATCTTGAGTAGGAGAATAAAGTAAAAATATAAAGAAAACTTTTAGAAATTATTTTTGATGAAAAAAGTTACCCTATATACCCGTACTGTGCTTACAAATGTAATGTGAATTAACATCGGAGTTTTCTATGAAATCTTGTAGAGCTCTTCAAGTTGATCAACTTTTGTTCCAAAACTTATTCTAGAATGTACACACACAGGGAGATATGAATTTTTAAAAATTTCTTTCATGAAAATTACCCTAGTTTTACGCATTCGGAGGTTTATTTGACCCCAGGAACCACACCCGTTTTTCGCAAAAGTTACATATTTTTATTCAGAATTAAATTCTCTACAAAATAAGGCCATTTCCAGCCTGTTTCCCAAGACATTAATGGGGTAAAAATCGCGAAAAACCGTCGCCGGTCAGAGTCACTTTTTCGGAAATTAATTTTTTAGCGAGAAGTTGTTGATCGTAGCAGGTGGTCGTAGTTACATAATTTGTAGAGTTTTTCGTGGGCTATTCAATGCTTAAAATCCCATTCGATTTGGTTCAGAAATAAGAAAGTTATGAATTTTTTCCCGAGGTCGGATCTGTCAAAACTTTGAGCTACCGTAATTCTGCATACGATCATTTGTATGAAAAACGGATAGCACCATGATGATCAGCGTGAAAAACTGAACAAAATATGTGAAAATCAGCCCGATTTGCGGACCCCTGTTTATACCGACTTTGGTCCTTACTGACATTCACTCTTAAATCAAGGATTTGAAATCAAACCCGCTTCGGCAGTGGGATTCCTAGCGTATCCGAGGGTGTCGAAGGAGCGAATCTCCCTGTTGAAGTGGAACTCGTTGATGTGGGCGGGCTCGACGTAGCCGGTCAGGGTGTTTTTCTGGGCGCGCTGGTTCGCAGACTTAAACGGGTTCACGGGGCCGCTCTGAAAAATATATATATTTTTAAATGCCACTAAATTATTTTTAAAGAATTTTTTATTCACATAATATCAAGTTTCTTATCATCAGAAAACACAAATTAAAAAGAAAAAAAAAAGTTTCTTTTCGCTTTTTAATTCATAAATTGCCCACTTCAGGCTGAAAGAGCTGTTCGTAGGTGGGGTTGTGGTTGATCTGTTTGGTTTTCGGGTCGAACACAGCCACTTGGTGGGCGGGATTCTCCACGGGCACGTCGGGGGCGACCTGGAAATTTTATTTTCTAAAAAGATATTATTTATAATTTTTAAGATTCAGTTTTATTTTTTGTAGTTTTCTTATTTTTTTTTTAGAATTAGAAACTGACCATAACAGTCCCAGGATGTCCGGACATTTTGAGCGTGGCGCAGTTCTCCAAAGTGATCGGCCGAGCCATGTCCATCGACTCGTCTTCCTCGCCACTGAAAATAAGAATAAAATTTAACAGTTGAAAATTTTAGATTTTTAAATTAGTATTTTTCTAAAATTTCCTATCTCTGTCCAAATTTTAAATTAAATTAAATTAAACACACAAATAGTGTACATTTTCGTATTTTTAATTTCTTTAAAAATTGATTTTTATTTTGACTTTTTAAACAATATTACCTGTCATCGTCACCGTACGCTCTCAGCAGGTCCATTTTCTGAAAATTTTAAATAAAATCCGATAAAAAATCGATGAAAAACGACAAATATTCGAATAGCGTCACAAGTTTTACCAGACGAAAAGAAGACACTGCGCACTTTGAGTGAATTGCGTTGGCCAAAATTAGTAAACCATTCGATTCGTCCGTTTTCTCGTAAAGTTTTTCGGTTTTTTTTCTCAAATTTCAATAGATTCTTAGGCTGGAATTGCAAAAATTCGAAAATGGGAGGGATATTCTCGAAGAAAAGGACGACTTCACCCAAGCCGGCACCCGTTTCCGATCATGACAATGCGATTTTGGTGGGGAAATTTGATAAGCTCATTTTTAATGCAAAATTGATAGGGTTTTTGAAGAAAACGAATGATAAAATTTGTTGGAAAAGTAAAGCAAAAATCGAATTTCAGCAACTGAAAACGCAGCGCGACAAAATCAAGCAGCTGATCCGCCGCAAGGAGAAGTACCTCGAAAAGGAGCGACAACTCGCCAAACAACTCATCGGTCAGGGAAGGAAGGAGTGGGTTTTCAAAATAAAATAAGAACAAGTCTAAATACCGATATAAAAAATAGAAAAGTAAAGAAATGAGCTTTCCTTGCATCTTTAAACAAATCTTTCAGCCGTGCCCTGTTGCTGCTGAAGAAGAAGCGATTCGAGGAGAACTCGATCGCGCAGATCCAGGGACAACTCGACAAAATCGAACGAATGGTGAGATTTTCGTTAATTTTCGAAGAAATCTCAAAATATAGTGCCTTGAAAATGAGTAATGATGATCAGTTATCTTATTTTCTAGAAAAATCTAACAAACGAAAATTTAGGTCTCCGACTTAGAATTCGCCGAGGTGCAGCAGCGCGTCGTCGAAGGCCTCCGACAAGGAAATGAGGCGCTCAAGAAAATAAACGCGGTACATTTTCTTTGGAATTTCTTTTCAAAATATTGATTTTTGTTTTAAATCTATTTTTCAGATGTTTGACGTGGAAGAAATCGATCGAATCATGGACGAGACGAAGGAGGGCGCCGAATTCCAACAGGTCAAACATTTTTCTTCATTTTAAGAGGATTTTATTTTGATAAGGCGTCTATGTTGCACGTATATATCAAATTTTCAATGATATTTGTTATAAAAAATCATTTTGAAGCTTACCAAAATTCAATAAAAGTGGTTTTTTTTCCAGGAAATTTCGGACATGCTGTCGGGCCAGTTGACGCAGACGGACATCGCGGATGCGGAACGGGAGCTGGAAGAGTTGTTGGCCGGGGAGGAAGGGAGGGAAACACAACTGCCAGAAGCACCCACTCACGACCTTCCGAAAAAGGAACAGGAAGGTAAAATTCATGCAAAACTGAATTACTTGTTTTTTTTTCCAAATAGAAGACTCGTTTCTAAGGTCTGTAAAAATAAGTCTCAAGGATTTAATTTAATTTTTAAAAAATAAGAAGTTTTTCTCTCATTATTTTTCGAGTTTCATTTCATAAGTGGGGTGAAGTGGCAAGAAGAAAAACTAAAGATATCTTTTGGATTCATTTGCGGGATGCTTGAAACTTTTCGAAATCATTGTCTGTGATTTTTATAAAGTTTTATGGTCCCGTTTTCCTAATATAGGATGAAATCTCCACTTTACTTATAATAATTTTGAAACTTATTTCGAATTTTCAGAGAGGGAAACCGAAAGGCCGGCCAAGGAGAAGAAACAACGCGTCGCTCTCGAAGCTCAATAAACGGATTTATGACGAATTTACTACAAAACGGGTGTCTTCATTACCATTACCATTTTCATTTTCATGTATCATAATTTGAATGCTAGTACTTTTCTTCCAGAAGCGAGTACTTTTCAGAAATTCTAATTTTCTTTTCTTGTATCTGAGGAAACGTAGTCATACATCATAATTCCAGTGCTTGATGGGCTTAAAATCGCTAAGAACTTGCCGTACAAACTTGAATTAATTTTCAACAATTTTTATCGATTTTTTAAAACTATTCTTTGATTTTGGAAAAAATGGAAAGTGTCAAAAATCATAAAAAACGACATTTTTGATGAAAAGTGTACTTTTACTGTGATTGAAAATTAACACACTTTTATTTGAAGCGAATATAAACTTGAATTTCATCTGATTTTTGTATAAACTTTTCGAGCATGAAGTTTTCAAGTGTTTCGTGAAGTTTGAAGAAATATGCGGTGATTTGGCCGGAAATAAATATTTTCGATTTTACTAACCTAAATTTGGAATTTCGATTTTTTCAGCTGAGCAAATAGAAAATATTGGCATTTTGCAGGGAAACTGCCTGAGGGTATTTATTTTTACGAACAACACGACGAAAATGCGGAGAAGAATTCAAGGAACGATTGAAAATGACGAGAAATCAGGTCGGTTTGTTTGTAAACTCAGCTTGCCTATCATTAGTGCGAAAATTAGTTATTTTGCAACTTTTCGCTGTTTTATTTGCAAAGATACTAGCTTTTGGAGGAATTTTTATAACCTCCGGACTTTTTCATTCCGGAATTCTTCCTGCAATCTTATCAATCAGATTTATTGTTTGGAAAAGGCCTGTAGGCGGGTCTGGTTTTGTCAAGCGCGAAATTTTTGATGATGATGATCTAATGAAAATACCTCGAGATCTCCATGAACCTTCAATATTGTGTTCCCAGAATTTTTTGAAGGTACCCTTCATAATTCAAAAATCATGCGAGAATTGTGTGAAGTACAGCTTTGGCTTCCTAAAAATCCATTAAAAATCGTACTTTCGGATGAGATTACCTAAGAATCGTCGATTTGCGCAAAAATGAAACCGGAGAGCTTCTTGCAGCGTTTCAGGCAAAAATACGTGTAAATTGATTCTCGAGAAACTTTGCGGAGGCGAGAGAGAGAGCACACTGACCAATGGGCCTTTCTAGAGAGCCAAGAGAAGCTAGAAGCGGAAAGATAGCGGAGATGAAAAACGGACGCCGGCGCGACGCAACCGGACCCCGGACGGAAGGCATAAATCGCCTCGTGTATCGCAAATATTTCGCCGCTCGATTCCTCGAATTTCGCGTATTTTCAAGCACTATTTTGCCAAGCTTATTTTTCTCTCGGACGATCATCTTACCGGGGAATTCCGTTTTGGCTCTTACGTGATTTCGGCGCAATTTCGATAACTCTTTTTCCGGATTATTTCTCGATTTTTCTGAATCTATATGAGCAAATTTTCCGAACTATTTTGCCTTTTCTATCTTCTACTCTCTCCTTTATTCATTTTATCTCACTTTCTCTCTATTTTCTTTCTCTCATGTTTCTCATTAGTTTCACTATTTCTTCGAATCTTTCTCTTGTTCTTCCCTTATCTCCCTCTCTTTCTCTTTGTCTGTGTTGTTTCTTTGTCCGAATGTCCACTTCATATCTGCCAACAAGACACGAAAATCGACAGATTGCTCAGGGCAAATCGAGCAGCAAAATCGACTCGACTTTTTTCTTGCCCCCAAAACAGAGATTAACGGCGTCAGATCTTTGAAAATTCCGAGATCGGGATTCAGATTATTGCTCAGCTCGACCTCAGATCCTTGATTCCATCTGTTTTTTGTTTCTATTTCTGATTTTTTTCAACTTACGGCGATTAGAATGTTTTACGAAGTCGCAAGGTTTTAGAGAAAAAATCCAAGTTCGTTCAAGCAGCCTCTTCTTTCGTTCTTGATTAGCTTCTTCTAAAATTTGTTCTAACTGCTTATTTTGACATTTTCTTAATCGATCAATCACTTTTCAAGAACATTTCCAACCTTTAGCCTTCCTTCTCAAAAAGACTTTCATATGTTTCCCGTACGATCAATCTTTTTCTTGCTCGTAATTTTTCAAGAAAGCCGTTTTGTATCTCTACAAACCCATATGTTACCCTGCCGATCAGTCATTTTTCCTAGCTCACTTCCTTTTAGCTCTTTATCTCTTCACATCTGTCCGATCACTTCAGTACTTGAGCCTCACCTCACACGTGTTACCCCTTCGCTCTCACTAAACTAACTCTTTGACCCAATCGCGTCCAATCGACAACCCGATAACCCGACAACTCGTTACAACTGACGCTCTCTAAGTCCCTCGCCCTTCGTTTTCCGTTCTAACCCAAGGCTCGAGGACTGACAATATTTTCATTTTTCTCTCATCGAAATCCCCAATCCATTACTTTATCTCATTTTTCTCATTTCCAACGAAATTTTTCATTCTATCACTAGCCAGGAGAGTCCCCTTCAAAAACTATCCGATTTCACATATTTTGCACATTCAAAGGTGTTGGAATCATCCAGTGACTATTCTTGCAAAGCTTCAATCAATTCTAGATAAAATAAAGCTGATCTTCATACGAATATGGAAGAAACTAGCAATTTCATTCCAAAACTCAACTCTTTCAACTTTCTTACGCTCATTATTTCAGCATATAATGAGTACCATGTCTTCATAATTTGATTCATTTCATGTGAAAGATAATTCATTCTTAGGAATGCTCCTAATTCATGTTTCTACACTCATGCACACTTTATTTATCTTCTCATGTATGGATGACTGCAAGTTCTTTTTCCACGCAATAGTAAAATTCTTCCGAAAGCTTGAAAAAGAAGTGTGCTGGGTAAGAAGTGTTCAATTCAAAACTTCGGGAAGAAACTAATCCAATCTGTAGAGATCAGTCTCATTGTCAATCTTATCAAAGTCCATCCACAAAAATAGAAACTGACCACTTGAACCGATCCAAATCTGGGATATCATATCACTTCTTGACTCCCCTTTTTCAAAGGTCATTCCAGCTTTCGATTGGCGTTTTCTCGGCTCCTTTCTTGGCCCGCGGTGCCCCGTTTTGTTTAGCCTTCTAGCCTCTCTATTTGTCCATCGAATGTGATCATTCCTTCTTTTATTCTCTAGTTCTCTCATCAATTTCACTATTTCTTCATTTTTATTTCTTTTTATCTCTCGTCTTAATACCTATTTCTTCCAATTTCTGCTTCTCGAATTCTCTCATGTCAATGTCGTTATTTCTCATTTTCCGCTTCTTTGGCTTTCTTGATTTCCTGTTATCTATGCTTCCATCTCGATTCAGGCTCCTAGTTGCAACTAGACCTAAGCGCACGCCGACGGGGAGCTATTGGGAAAAACCGTTCGTATCAAGCATGATCAATTATTTTGCTTTCTTACCGTTCTTGATCTTTTCTTTTTACTTCTTTTTTGTATTCTCTGTAATATTACTTTAAAGAAAAAGCGGATCTTCATGTATAAAAAATCTAAGAAAATGAATACAAAGTTGAGTTTAGAAAATTTATTTATCGTAGTCTGAATGTTACAGTATCATTTATTTAGCTTTACTGGCTCACGCTTCCATCCTCTTTCCAAAAGAGAGACACTTGACTAGAAGAGAGAAAAAGATTTTGCGCTCTGGCTTTATTCGTCGCTTGGCGAGTCCAAATTCGCCATTTATTTTCGTCCGTTTTTGCGATTTCTTCGTTTTAATTGCCTAATTATTTATTTTTTCGTGATTAGCTAATTAATTATCGATAATTTCAGAAGGCTTCGCTCACTGCCACTCGTAAGGACGCTTCACAGCCGCCACAGACCTGCCCCAACCTGGAAAATTAGATACATTTTTTTGCGGCGGTTTGAAGCGGCAGTGAGCGAGGCCTTCTGAAATTATCGATAATTAGTAGCTAATCCCGAAAAAATAAATAATTAGGCAATTAAAAGCGAAAAAATCGAAAAATCAAGAAACGGGAATAAAACTTGACGCTAGTCCCGTAAGCAAAGAGTAAAGCCAGAGCGCAAAATCTTTTTCTCTCTTCTAGTCAAGTGTCTCTCTTTTGGAAAGAGGATGGAAGCGTGTGGCTGATCTTCTTTCCAATCTGATTTATGGCAACTAAGACCTTTTCTAATTCCGATACAGTTGCTTCTCATCGTTCCAATACAAAAGCTAGACTCCATCAAACATTCTCTAGTCGATCGTAAAAATGCTCGCATTCACAGAAAACGGCCGAAAGCGAGATTCATTTTTGATATTTGGTACAATGATCTCTCGAGTATTTTTTTTATTTTACAAAAAAATTATCTATAAAATCATCCAATGATCTTTCTGATCTATCGTATTCTTGTCTAATTCCTAAATCATGATGTTTTCTCAAACTTCCTGCGATTTTTATAGGAAAGGCAAGTCTATATGATCAAAATTGGTTAACCATCACTCTTCAGCTATCACAGGGGATCCTGGCACTACTTTAACACCAATTTGAATGTGAAGTACAAAGTTTTAGCCAAATCACATCACCCAAACCATTATTTTTACTCCTAAAAACTCCAACGCACCAAAATCAACACTCAAATCTGACATAATCTCAAATGTTTGTCCACTCCTTATAACCCAAAGGGAAAACAAAAAAAACCGTTCGGTCAATTTACTTCACTCATCAAACTTGATTGATTGTCAGCTAAAAGCTTCACATACCACTCTCCCTAAAATTTTGACCAAAATGCCTACCACCAAAACTGATTCTAAAAGGCGCTATGAGTTCATACCAAGTAAGTGAATTTAGAGATGTGCAGAATCTCCTCCTAAATTTATCACGAATGCTAAGATGTCGGAATTCTAGCTATGATAAATAAAAATTTAGACCAAAATAAGAAACTCTTTCCAAAGAACGACCCTGTCTGCCATTTCCAGACTCTTTCTGACCCTTCCGGATTTCCTTCTTCCGTTCTATTTTTTCTAGGACTTTTCCGGGCACCGCCTGTCAAAAAGCGGTGTGACTCCCATGTTCTCCGAAATCTCGTTAAAACGCCCTTTATTGACTCAAAAAACACGAATTCTGGAAAGATCTTCGAAAAATAGTCGACTTTAGGTATGATGTACCAGAAGGATGATAGGTTTGATGTGAGACCGCAGTCGAGTTCGAGTCGAAGGAAATGCGGATGGACAGTTTGTATTGTTGTCGGATTGTTGGCGCTGATTGGGTTAGGTTAGCTCTTTCAATCTTTTTTCAATGTTATTTGACGGGAAAAGGTTAATTGAAAACTAACAAGATTATTCATTTTAACCATTTCTTGAAACATAATAGCTAAATCATTCTTCATTGTTAGTTTAGTGTAGAACTCTGAATACTTGAATCATGAATTGCCGAATTATGAAATGTACGTAATTTTTACGGAAACTCTATTTTAGCGATATTTCTTGGCTGGGCCGGTGTAATGCTCTACAAACACTACGTTTCCGACGTGAATGACAAGCGGGAAAATGACGACTATTTGCGTAAATTAGTCCGGCAGGTTAATGATTCACCGGAGACGACTTGGAAGGTTCGAATATTTTCAATTACGCATTTTTATCATTGTAATACTAGTTTTTTCCCAACTTACCATTCTTATATAATTTAGGTATCTAGAAAATTAGACTTATGCAAAGTTTTACAATTCTTTACTTTTTATACTCTGTTCCATGGAAAACTTTCACGAAATATTGTATTTTAGATATTAAAACTCGATAACGTCCCTAAAATTTAGGCCAAATTCAATAAATTCGGCGTGAAGACGAAGAAATACGGGTTCACCTACACGCGAAATGCGACCGCCATTCAAGAGTACATGGACCACATCAAGAGATTCTTCGAGTCAGAAGCCATGAAGAGACATATCCAGTAATTATTATTATTAAGAGTGAATGTCAGTAAGGACCAAAGTCAGTGTTTCCGGGGGTCCCTCGATTTGGCTGATTTCCACATATATTGTTCAGTTTTTTACGCTGATTCTCGTGGTGCTATCCATTTTTCATAAAAATGATCGTATACAGGATTACGGTAGCGTGAAGTTTTGACAGATCCGACCTCGGGAAAAAATTCATAACTTTCTTATTTGTGGACCAAATCGAACGCGGTTTTCAACATTGAATAGCCCATGAAAAACTCTATAAATAATGTAACTACGACCACTTGCTACGATCAATAATTTCCCGCTAAAAAATTAATTTCCGAAAATTCGACCCTGGTCGACTGCAGTTTTTCAATTTTTTACCCCAATTAGAGTTGAAAACCCAAGCTGGAAAAGGACTTATTTTGTAGATAATTTAATTCTGCATCTGAATATGTAAAAAATTTCAAAAAAGAGAATGGGTTTTGATACGAAAAACGCGTCCGAACATGTAAAATCAGGGTGATTATTTCATAGCATTAGCTTTGACCTCTCATAACTTTCTTATTTCTGAACCAAGTTGAATAATTCTTTTTTATTTAGTAGATCTTGAGTAGGAGAATAAAGTAAAAATAAAAATAAGATTTTTAGAAGTTCATTTTGGCGGAAAAAATTATCCGAAGTTACCCTATATACCCGTACTATATTTACAAGTGTAATGTGAGTCAGCATCGAAGTTTTCTATGAAATCTTGTAGAGCTCTTCAAGTTGATAAACTTTTGTTCCAGAACTTATTTTAGAATGTGCACACACAGGGAGATATGAATTTTTGAAATTTACTGCCAAAACGGCATTTTGCAATAACTAGTCATTGAACTTCAAAAAATTCTGGAACTCAAATGGTAATGAATCCGAGGTTAGTCCTGGAACAAAAGTTGTTCACCATGTCAATCTACACAACATACTGGAAGGGCAATTTTTTCCAACGTCATTTACGCGTAAACACAGTACGGGTATATAGGGTAACTTCGGATAATTTTTT
>LIAE01006759.1:0-15865 GCA_002287525.1 Diploscapter pachys | reverse complement strand
CCGCCCATGTGAAGGATTCGAAAATAATCTCATTAACAATTTTTAACGAAGGTGGAGATTAATAAACCGTCATGACATCATGATACAAGCTATAAGAGGAATAATCAGGGCTTCGAATTTTGGACAGTAACACGTTAAACATAACAACAAGAATAAAGGAGAAATAGCATGGGAACGCGCGATGACAGATAATGAGAAAAATACTCGATTTCTTCTCACTGTCATGTTTAACGTGTCACTGTCCAAAATTTTAAGCCCTGGAAATAATGCAAGCAAGGATAGAAATTGTATCTTTCTTCCATACAATTTTGTTCAGACTCTTGCCATGAAGTTTCACGGTTTACAATTTGTCATTAATTTGATTCTTACTTCATCTGTTTGAATATCGTGCTTTTGCCTGATTCGGGTCCTCCTGAATTATAGTTGTTCATTAAATGGGAGTATAAATGTCTGGATGATTGAGAATTTTGGGTCTCTTGCATTAGTCACCCTCAAATTACTCTTACCTTTTTGGAAAATAGCATGGGGAGAGGAAAAAGGATAACTTCTACAAAAGGGTAAGAATAACTTGAGGGTAACTAGTGCAAAAGGCCGAATTTTGGGCTTAACTCTCAGCGTTACGACGAAACATGAAGAATCGTATCGACGTTAGAGATTTTCTTAACCTTATCCTAGAATTACATTCTGTTTCGTTATGTCGCTTAGTCGCGTTAATTTCAAATACTGCATTCCCTCTAACTGAAGGGCATACCCTTCTATTCTCAGACCCCCTATTTTCGAGAAACTCAAATGTTTCAAGTCCCATAATTTAGCTTCTAATGATTGTAATCATTCAAAAGTCAAAACTAAGTCCGCTCTATACAATCTAAAGAGCATTATTAAAAAACGCTTCCTGAGTTGATCTGATTAGAGTCATGGATAGTCTTGGCATTTGGGAGTGCCCTACTACTAGAGAGCACCTTCAATTAGAGAGAATATAGTATCCCTGATGATGTTACCTAACAGCAAGATTTTAAGCGTCTTCTTCAACACCACTCGATCCTTCTCGAGTTGCATGTCGATGGCCGCGTTTCTCTGCGCCAACTCCTTGGCGCTGAATTCGGCAGCCCCACAAACACTAAGATTATATTTGCATGGTCACAAATGTGTGTAGGAATACTTTTAAAAATTCTAAAGAAATCGACAAACAATTCTTCTTCTATTTTTTTGCTATAAATAATAAAATTCTAGCCTATTATTTGAAATAGAAAATTTAAGATAATACTTGTTGAGGTTCAAAGATAGAAAATTTATCTATCCTTTGATTTTGATAAAATGCTATTCTATTCATTGTCGTGCAAGAGTGGATTTAAAATGATAGAAAATATCGTTGATCTCGTAGCTTAATTCGCACTCACTGATTGTGCAGATCTGCAGTGAAATGTAGAGCAGATGCTCCGCCGCAAAACAGAACTTTGAAATTGACATTTGACGAAGAATTCGCGGTTACCGAGCTGCTAGGCTGATTCGCCTGAAAACATCATCCGAAAATTCGAAAATTTGAAAATTTGAGGCAATAACTGAATCTTGTACATACGAGAAATTATATGAAAATAATAAATGATATATCTTCCCTATTTCCTACCAAACCACAATCTATTTCGCATATAGCAATGTAAATATGTAGCTATTTTTCTTCTAATGGGTCAGAATTCTTGTCGTCTTCTTCATCGAACAAAAATCCCTGCGGGCATTTTAAAACATCCCCAAAAATCGGCGTACCTGATCCGGAACGTTAGTGGATGGATGAACTAGAGGGGATGTCGAGTGCGCCAGTTTCCTAAGCAGGTGCATAATCAAATCAATTCTCGAGCGATAGAAATATAAATATAGCCTGACGACACTAGAGCAAACACTCGATGTAAGTTTCTTGAATTCAACGCTCAAAATCAGACCTAGAAAGAGCTTAAGTCAAAATGTTTCGCGAAAATCTTGTTGCGAGTAATCTAGGTAATTCGTTACCTCGTTACTTCGTAACCTTCAAAATCGTATTGGGAAGATTGCTTTCTATTCTGTCCTATATCCTAAACTATGGGTAACGAAGTAACGAATTATCTAGATTTCTCAAATTCGCTCCGAGGAAAATTAGAGAAGTTTCAAATTCTCAAATCGAAAATAGAAATACGAAAGAAGTCGTGCAGGTGATTTTCGTAGGCTAAATATCTACGCAGATAGGGGGTCGACGAAATACGTAGGCACTGAAAATATATCGAAGCGAGCAGAATGAAATTTCAGCAACTTAAGGCATTTTTGCCCTATCTCAATGAAATTGTAAGATTATCTGGTCGACTATTTTTTGGTTTTCCAGAATATATTAAATGAAAAATCGCGAGAATTTTATTCATACCTAGGTAGATTTTCAAACATAATGAGAAATTTTAGGAGGGGGGATACGTAATAAATCTTTGCTTATAGCAAGTGATGCATAAGGGAGTCCGCAGCAAGATTTTCGAGGAATACTTGGCTTAAGTCCTGTCTAGGACTGATTTTATTGAAATGAAGAGAGTAAGACTGTGTTTATCTGAATCGAATAGGTTTAGATTCGTCATATTACAAAGTAAGAGAGGATCCCATTAATTATAACGTTTTTACGAAAATTAAATTATACGATTAGGAGGAAAGGGAGATTGCAATTTACAAAATGCTGATATTTGAATATTATCGAATTCAGCAGCCCTAATGTGAAATATCTAATTGTCAGAAAAGGCTAATATTGTTTCATGTGCAAAGATTTCATAGTTGAATAGGAAAATTAAGAAAATATAGCAAATTTGTATGAACTTCATGATGAACTGGATAATGATACGCCGTTGAGCACGGCTGAGTTGCCATGATTATCAGGGGAAATTAAGAATTAATCCTGAACATTGGTCCCAGACAAAGGTCCGAATACCTGTGCACAATAATGTTTTGATAGATTCATCTATCCACTCATACGCGAAAGACTAATGCATAAGGATAAATAAAAAATATCGGATACGTTTTACAAATCTTGTTCTCCAAAAACATGTTTTAATGCGCGAAATGTTACCGCCTTTTCCTTTCTCCCACTATAAGAATAAGATGCACAAAAAATTAGCAATTGAGCATGTTTTCAGGAGAACTAGATTTGCTGGCCACATACAGACTTGAGAAAACTTTCGGTCGGAAATAAGCATTTTAAGGAGGAGGGGAAAGAAAGAGGCTCTTTTTATCTTGTCTCAAGTTTTCGGTCATTTATAATAAATAATTCAGACGAAGTGGAAAGTCGGGCATATTTCTATTGAAAAGGATGCGATAAGATAACATTTGAGGGCATGATTATAGGTTAGACGGCGGAAAATTCGATACGGAGAATGATAGGGACGATAAGGTCGCTTTCGCGCGTAGTTAAGTGAGGGTGTGAATGAGACATAGAAATTATAACGTTACGAGAACATATCACGAGCTCGCAAATTTATTTACAAATTGCATAACAAGGTGGGCGGAAGTTTCGGTTTCGAAAAATTTTTGTCCGTACTTTCGGTTTCGATCTCGAACTTTGACTTCCGCCCGGCCCTGGTGCATAGCAATAAGGGGTAAGTCGGAATTAGAATCGAGATTTGAAAAGTCGAAACCGAAATTTCGTACACCGAAGACAGACCTAGAGAGTATTTTAGTCGGACTCAAGAATATATGAAAATTAGGTCGCAAAATTGAATTCATATGATGATGATGCTATCATTATCAGCGAGACAATTTTTTAATCTCTGGTTAAAGATAAAGAATTATAGGGATAGGAGATTAGACCATCTTAAACCATATCTTGGTATTCCAAAAATGTTCAAAATTTGAATTCATTCTAGTCTATGATATAAGTGCTAAGACAGAATATGAAAGCATTCTCGTGCAAGTCGATATTCGGCTCCCACACGTCTGGGGACATATTTAAGATATTTAAATTCAAAATTGCACAGGTGCTAAAGTTTAGGCGTCGATAAAAATCGCACAAATCATTCATATGATATCACCTTTCTCAATTATTATCTCTTGCATTTAAAATGGACTTTTAATTGGAAATAGCAGAAAATTCATTCGTTTATCAAATAGTGATCTTTGAATTTTTATTTATCAATCTTTTTATAATAACTAATTTAAAATAGCTAAAATAAATTATTTTCTATTCAAGTCTTCAACAACAAACACGATTTCACTGATGAAATTTTTACCCATAATAATGCATGCGACAATAAAATCAAGTGAACTGACAGAGGCGAGTGTGAGGAAGTGGATTTTGTAGATTCAGGAATTTCCGATGGTACGAATATACGGGGCATTCTGAATTTAAAAAAATTAACTATGTTCTTGAAGAGTTTACCATTCTCATTTGAAAAACAATCTTTAGCATTTTCCTCCAATGCGTTGATATTATTTTGAGGACGAAAATTTTAATTTTTCAAACATCTTTATTTTTCCTAAGTTTTCAAAATTTCACCTTATCAGGGCATTTCAGAGGGCTCGTCTCATCTGTCAGATCAACTTTCGTCGATTTCTTGTTGACGGGCTCGAAAAGACTGTTCCAGAACCTGAAACTCGAATTTTATGGTTGCGTAATCTTTCTTTCCGAACAACATTTCTTGCTCCTTTGTTTTCTTTTCCACACTTTCTTTTTCTTTTCCCTAATTTGGGAAGGAAGATTACGCAGCTCTATTTTTTTACAAAAATAAGAGAAAAATCGGGAATTTTACCATTTAGCTATGACCGCATTGCCGTACTTGCTCAAATGGAACGTGTCGCCGGCATAGAAATCGAAATTGTACTCGCCTTTCTTCTGAATTTTTTATTATAATTTTTTAAATTTAGAGCACAATACTTTAAAAACATTATTTTAGTTTCAAATTTTTTATATTTTCTAAAAAAAATCTCAGAGAATAATAAAATATTTCATGATATTTTTTAATAAAAACTATGAAAAAGAATAATTTTGAAATCTCACATTCCTGACAGCATCTTTGAGGTCTTCCAAAAACGGGCAAATAACGACGGTGAAATTGTCCGAGTGGAATTTATCCGGCAACTCGAATGCAGCCTGAAATAGAATTTAATCATTTTTAAACAATGTTTTAAAACCCACCTTTTTGTAATCCTGAATTAGCGCATCTCTCAACTCGAGAATGTTTGGAATACTTGGCGTCGTGGCTCGTTTTCTGAAAGCTTATTTATAAAAAATATTTCAAAAACATTTTTAAAAGTACTATCATTTTATCTTGTCAGAGGAAAGAAGTTTTTTTTCAAAAATCTTACAAAATTATCGAAAGAGTATTTCTTAATCCAAGAGGGACATCTAGAAAAGGAATTCACTTTCTAATTGTAAGAAGAAAAACTATCTTCTCAATTTTTTACCAGAGAAAAAATTGTTTCAAGTTCAAAATGAAACATTCGAAAGATTATTTTTATTAAAAAATCATGACCTTATAAGCCTTATCTTTTGGGAACATCCTGCATTTCCCTTAACTATGGGCAGAGACACAGAAAGCTGGTTTTGTATCTCGTTTTCCTCACTATTTCTTATTCTCTACATAATTTTCAAAGGATAAGGCTTGTAAGGCCGTGAAATTCGAAAATTCAACACTCACCCCGTGGTGAGAAGGCTAGTGCTGTCGATACAGATCTGCGAGTTCCACATGGGCATCACGGCCACGATCGAGTTGGGCAGGTGCGTCTTCAGAAGACCGACCGCCTCGTGCAGCTTCTCCCTGTACGTCGGACCGCTCACGGTCTCGCGATCCGGCTGAAATTAACAGCAAAATATATAATTCGAGATAATTGGTCAATTAAATTGAAGTTGAGATAATTGACAAATTAAAAAAATAAAATGATAATAATAAATTACATGATAAGCATTCAATGGACCGATGTCGTTCGTACCGATGAACAGCGTGATCAGTTTCCAGGAAGAGGCGAGCTGAAAACAAATAAACGAATAAAAAATGGTAAAAATAAAATATTTTAATCCTTCAATAATTTTTTTAAACTTATAAATTAGAATACATGTTTCTAAATACTCTTTCTGCTTAGAGATAAGTCTTAGATATTTTAAAATTTGAAAATGATAATAACCTTCGAAAGAAAAAATTCAATTTCTCACCTCCGCCTTGGTGATGGCCTCAACGAGTTCGTTAGCTTGTCGCTTCAAATCGTGGGCCGTCATTCCGCCGACCGCCTTGTTGAAATTCGTATTAGGCCCATAGCCCTCACCGGTCGAACCGCCTTTCAAATTGGGATTGAATTTCAGAAGGATATCTGAAAAATGAAAGAAATTAAAATTTCCGAAGAAAAGTGAATTTAAAGAGTCATAATAAAATCACTTTCAAAATCTGATAAATTTTAAAATTTAACAATCATAATAGCGATTTTCTTTCATAAGTTTCAGGGGAATTGTAAAATTAAAAGGAATCCTGAAAGAATACAATATGTATCAGAGAAATTGCAAAAGTTACAATAAATCTCTCAGACAATTAAAACAATAACTCACTAGCAATCGTGGTGTGGTTTTCAAGTGACTCGTCCACTCCAGTCGCCCAGGAAATGCCCGGATACTGGGAATGTGCCACTCGGTCATTCCTCTCGTGGACATAGTTCTTCGAGAACGCACCGATCTGAAATTCTCATAAATTCGATTCTTTTTTTAAATTGAAATAACGAAACCTTACATATACAGATTCACCATTCAAGCGAACAAGGCGAAACTCAACTTTTGGATCAGACTTCTCAAAACTCGATCCGCATAAAAATAGTATGACATCGGGAGAGAAAAAGAGCATATCTTTTTTCTCTCTCTCTCTCGATAAGATATACTATTTTTTGCGAGTCGTGTTTTGAGAAGTCTATTTTGGATTACAGAAAATAAAATTTTACCAAACTTTTGAAAAAAAAAATGCTAATTCCCTACCGTAAGACTGTCCCCCATCGCTCCAATTGCCTTGATGTCTGCGGGTCTGATCTGAATGTTTCCAAATAAAAGAATTTTTGAGAAAATAAACAGTTTTAATTTCCTACTTTATTGACGTTTTCCGGGATGGTTTCCGAAGGCTTCATCAGCGATGCGTCGCATTCCAATTTGCTGCCGAAAGTCGGCATTCGAACGGGCTTTTCGCCATCCATTTTTCCGGGTACTCCTGAAAAAATTATAGTTTCAAGGAGCAATAAAATAAATTCAAAATAGTGACGCTGTAAACCGAGCGCATGCCTCGTTGGCAAGCGTGTCAATTCTTGAATCACATTGAGGAAGAAAAGGAACATCGAAAGACCAACTATTTATCTAAATCCCAAATCAAATTGGCAAAGAAAAAACGTTTTGAGAATGAAACGGAATTCAGAAGCCCCAACTCTCAAATCCATAAGATCCCATGTCGAAGATAAGAACATTTCCTTTCTCATTCCACTTCGCATATATTGAACTTTCCAAATAGTCAAAAAATTGGGAAGTAAGAATAGTTTTTTTTTTTTATTTTAATTTAAGAAAAAAATTAAAAAATACCTGAAGTATTCGTAGATCTCCACATTGCGTATTCGATCAGGACGAGAATGCCAATCACTACGAGAACAATGCCGATCGCCAGTCGATATCGATTCAAAAAATTCTGCGCGAAATACGAGAAAAATCGCAATTCACAATCGGAAGAATAGTACGTGCGGTACGTTTCGATGTCCTAAAAACGGAAAACAAGAAAATATTTGAAACAATTCTAGCAATTTGGCCCCTGTAAAACTCAACAAATTTGAGGAAAGAGCATATAGGAAAAAATAAAACAGGTGAAATATAGAGAGCTAGAAATTGAAGATCTGAGGCTATTTGTAAGAGCTCTAAAATTTCGAGAAAAACAATTTTGGGCAAATAGTACCAAATTCTATAATTTGAATAAAAAATTCGAGATCATGAGAGATTATCAATAAATTTTTCTGAATTGTAAAAATTATAAGAAAGATTAAATCAGAATTGTTCATAATGTTTCAGGGTTTTTTTTTTTTTTAATTTTTCGAAAAAGCAACCTCTGCATAGGCTTTCGTAGAGTACCCCTTGAGCAATGGAATGCCCTCGTATTTCAGTTTGCCTTTGAAAATTCGACCACCATTGTACTTCATTGTGCCGGAATTCTGCAGTTAAATGGGTAATTAGCGACATAATTAGTATAATTAAAACGGTAATTATACAAATGTAAATCAATTACCGAATCATCAAAAATAGGGTTCAGAGAGAAAGGAGGGAATCTAGATAGTGGCTGATTTCGAATCAATAGATTTTCAGAGAACTCGTCCATTTACGGGGAGATTTCAATGGGATCGATATAAATTTGAAATGTGGACAGACATGCCTTTAAAAGAATAGGAGGGAAAAGCTGCATGAAATCAGATTGAAACGATAAATCGATTTCTCGAGAAAACGAGAAGGAAAGCGAAAATGAAATGAGGAAAAATGATGAATAAAATGCGAAAAATGAAGATTGAATTTATGGTTTGCAAACAAGCGAATTGAGGGAATGTTTGGAAATGAAGCGGAGCAAATAAACGAAACCATCAATTTATGGGAAAGAACAATGACGAGCATATTGCACGAAAATTGAAGTGTTCGTTTCTCAAAACGACAAATCAAAATATTAAATTTTAAAACGATCTCTGCTATTTTGAAGGCTGAAAATCACGGCCTTATGAACTCGACGTCTCCCTAGCGTTTTTGTGATTATGCTCGAAGGAAAGAAATGCCTGCGAAATTGAAAATGAATGCATGAAAACGAGGAGTTTTACGGATTGACCAAAAATTAGAGAAGACAGAAAACGGTCCTTTACAGACGGTGTCGGTGTTCCGGCGGCGTATAGTACAGGAAGCCTCCGATGGCACGTCATTGGACGCCATTTTGACCTCTTTCAGTCTGAAACTTCTTCTAAAATGACTTCTGTGACATTTATCAATTCAATCTTTGACAGAAGGTTATTTTAAAATCAAATTTTATCTGGGATTTTTCATTATTCTTTGAAATAAAATATTCGCAAATAAACGGCGAGATAAGATCTTTCTCGGATCCGAGATCGAATGTTCGCGATATCCTCGAAACCCATATTTCCTTCAATTGAAGGTCAATCTCGTTCGATTCATTTACGTTGAATATGCGCGAATATCCGTCGATATTGCTAGTTTTAATTTATTTCGTACGATCTGAGCCAGATGTCGTGACTGATCAGCCTAAAACTTCCAATCACTCGGACTACGTTCCATCTTTACCTGGGATGCTGTACCAGCACAACTTCAATATTTTCTCGGGATATCTGAATGCCGATAAAAATGCGACTTTGAAGATGTTCTACATGTAAGATTTTTAATTTTAAAAAATTAGAAAGAGGTTCAGACTTACCGAAGCTAAAATTCGACCTGAGACAGCTCCCTTATTAGTTTGGTTCAACGGTGGTCCAGGCTGTTCTTCGTTGACCGGTATTTTTTTTTCTTCATTTTTCATTGATCTAAATTTGAACTTTAGGCATGTTCGTGGAGTTAGGTCCGGTCTATGCGAATTTCTTTGGAGACACATTGTTTGAAAATCCTTACTCGTGGAATTTTGTGAGTTTTTTTTTGAAAACTTAGATTTTTGTAAGATTGGTGTTTAGAAGGCCAACGTTTTGTTCTTGGAATCCCCTATCGGAGTGGGATTTTCTTACGATACCAACAATTCCAGCACGATTTATGCTGATGATGATGTTGTCGCTGAGCAGAATTATCAATCATTGACGGACTTCTTTTCTCGGTAGTTGTTAAAATTTTTGCTATTTTTTCAGAAAGAAAATTTAGAGTTCACCCTCAATACCATCGTCGTACGTTCTTCCTCGCAGGAGAATCTTATGCGGGCGTGTACGTGCCGACGCTAGCTGCCAAAATCACTCAGTCCATCAACGAACGCATTTTTCCAAATGTTAATTTCCAAGTACGACGATTTTGCCGATGAAAATCAACTCGCTTCAATTCAGGGCATGGCGATTGGGAATGGCTTCATGAACGCTGAATTGTCGATGAACAAGCTGATTCTCTGGGCTGCGTACCACGGGAGGACTTCGGCAGACGAATGGGACCAAATCAAAGAGGCCTGCCGGACCGAAGGCGCTAAAGATGTGGATTCGTATAATTTCGTGGTAATTTTTCTTCTTTTAAAAAGTCAAAAATAAGGGAATTTTCGAAATTCATGACTTCGAAGAACGGCATCGAGTACATACCGAACAACTCTACTTGCGGAAAACTTCTGCAGCCGCTGACGAATGTGAAGCCCAACGGAGAATTGGCTTGGACGTATGAGTTCATTCTTTCTCAAGTCCATCTAAAATCTGTTGAAGATTCGATTTCTACAACTACTATCGGACCTGTTATCATAATTTCTCGAGTGAAAACGCGACGAACCCTATCCAGAAGGCGTTGGAGGCTCTGCAGACGAAGAATATCGCTGTAAGATTAGCTGTTTTGAAAATTAGAGAAAAAATCATACCTAGGAAGAATTGTCATTAAAAATATCATGCAACCTACCCTCTATAATATCTTTTACAATTTTGTATCTCTAGCCTAATTTTTTTGTTTCTTAATTTTTGATGAATGAGACCATCCTCCTACAATTTACCTTCGCCTGACAAAAGTTATTTCAAAGTATGGAAAAAAAACGAAGGTTTAGGCTCTGATGAACACATTTTCCGACGACGGCAAATTCGCCTACGCTTGCTGGGCCGAGGATTCAGTCAGCACTTATCTGAACGATAAAGAAACTCAAGTATACTTTTTAATTCTTATGATTTTCTCCTAAGCTTCAAAAACGCGATCTTAGGATGCTTTACATGTTAGCGTAGAAGCAAGAAGAGGCAACGAAACGTACGAATGGACCACTTGCAGCGACGTTATATTCGAGAAGTACAAAGTGAAGTACAAGAACACCAAGGAGCTCTTCAATTATGTCCTTCAGAATACAAGGGTTCGTGATCTTCATCATTTGAGTTCAAGAAGCTGAAATTCAGAGAAAAGACTTCCGAATTTTGATTTTCTCCGGCGACATCGATACGGCGTGCAATTTCATGGCTGACGACTACTTCATGCGGGAAATCGCCAAGTCGAACAACATGGAGAAGACGAACGCGCATCAACCCTGGTTCACTAGCGAGACCCAGCAAGAAGCCGGATTCTATCGGACTTACGAAGCCATAAATCGAAGGAAGACGAAGATTTCGCTGCATGTGCTTACTGTCAAGGGCAGTGGGCACTTCGTGCCACTCGATCGTCCTCAAGCCTCTCTTCAAATGATCTCCAACTTCATGTTTCCGCTATCAGGAAAGGTGAACTTCAGTAGGAATCATGATATTTACGCCAATCCATCTGTAAGTAGAAGGCTCTAAAAATTGACTGGATTCAATTTTTCAGCTTTCTCCAATTTTCGACTATGAAACTGCATCTGCAAATCTTCCTACGACTGAAATGGAGGGCGATGACACTTCTGGAGATCCTCAGCCAGAGTCCGAAACCGACAATTCTGCCAACGAAGAAGAAAATGTGGAAGCTGTGACGAAGCCCATTGAAGAATATGACCAACCCGAGAAGACGAATGAAACGAAGGAAGAAGAGGCAGAGAGCACTGATAAACCCGAAATCCAAGAGGAAACCAATATGTCTGAAGAGTCAGAATCCATTACAGAAGAGAAGAATAAGGAGGAAGACATTGCCTAAACTTAATAGCTCTCAAAATAATTATTTCCGAGGTAATAATGCTAGTCGAATAAATGATTTTTGAAATTTGCATACAAGATTTCCAATATCTTTGTGAGAATTGCTTGATTCACTATTGGCAATGCACTAACACTGACTTGAATGACTGACTCAAAAGCAACCGAGCCCTCGAGGCTGACTAGATGCGTTAAGGTTGGCGCTGCTGATGAAAATCGCGAACGATGGCCTATTTAGCAATCATTTTTTGCACGAGATGCGCCATTTGCCTTCGACAGCCCGCAGATTTTCTCGACGAGCGCAGACGGGACGGTGATTTATGCGTTGAAGGTCGAGATTCACCTTAGCGTCGAGTCGGAGACGAGGGAGATCGTCTCGGTGCTGTCCGCGAGGCACATCAGTCAACAGCACGTCCAGACTGGGAAGGTAGCTTGAAGCTTGCCTCTCAACTGCTGAAATAATGCATTCAATCTCAGTCCCTCACGTACGAGCTCGACCCCGACATCGAGTTGCTGGAGCTGCGTTCGATCGTCGACTTCTACCCTCTGTACGGGAAATTCGGCGTCCTGATGACGTTCAACTACGACCGCTCCGAGGTCCGCCAACTGCTGCTCTGGCTCGACGAGACGAGGGAAGCCGCGGAGTTGGTCGGCATCAAGACCATCACTCTAGGAGGGCTGGCCGGAATCCCTAATATGGGTGGGGGAATTTGATCAGCTGTGATCATTTGTTTGATCCTCATTAATTCGTTCAGGCATGGGTCATCGTGTTCACGGCGAAATTCTGCTGGTGGGGCCTTCGAACAGAGAACGACATCGCTCGATTGCAGCCTATCTGGTACAAAGGCTCTTGAAGAGTTGAGTGATTGAATGAATGATGCAGCTCCCAATGGACCCTCTGCAGCCACACTACGTTCGGGATCTGCAGCCACATTTGACGCAATTCATCGCCTTCCTCCATTCGAACGGGCAGCAGAGCGTGTGTCTCTTCGATCGCGGTGTGTTCATCAAGGACAACTGCCTGTACTTCCTGATGAAGTGCCGGCACGATCCGAACATAGTCACTGGGTTCATGGGGAAGACGGACCTGCTTGCTGGGGTGAGCGGCAGACGGCGACTGACGCATTCCATCTTCAAATTGGACGACTCGGAAGTCGAGTTGGTCGTTCTAATGAAGATCAGTTTTGATGAAGTGTTCAGATTCTCGGAGCTCTTCAGCGTGCGCGACATCATTCAGCTGGCTCACTGCGATCGGATGATCTACTTCGCGATGTCGCGGCCGGACTACGAATCGATGCAGACGCTCTACTGGCAGGCCAAGTACTTGGTGGGCAAATGCACGCTGTGAGCGCCACCAATTCTTTCAAAGACTTCAAAAATCGACGATTTCAGAAAAGCGCTTGCCTGGTTGCTGTCGTTCTTCATGTGGTCGCAGAAGTTCGATGGAGGCTGGGGTGTGCGATTTTACTTGTGGGTGCTGGAGACTCTATTCGGCCGACAGATGCTGCCCTCGATGATTCCGGAGCCGGTCAGACGGCTGTACTCGTTGAAATTGACCTCGCTCAAGTGGAAAGTCGTCGATCATTCGGTAGGAGGAAAATGGCAATTACTATATATCGTGATGGTGTGAACTATTTTTTCTCACACTATTTCTCCCTACTTTCACTTCCTTCCTTATCTCTAACTATAGCGCACGACATCGCGACATGCAGTAATTGCCAGGAGAAGTACGTTTGAAACTTCACAAAAAATGCCTGTTTCAGTTCACGTGCAGCCATCCCCTGACGGGCTCGGACAAGTCGATTTACACGGTGATGGATTGCGACCAGAAGGGCGGACTCGTCGTCGCCGACATGCCCGACACGTACGGCAGAGTCGAGGAGAACGACGAGAAGTTGCAATATTCTGCGTGCGTACATTTTCAAGATTATTCATAATTCTAAGGTTTTCGAAATTATTTTCCTGAATACTTATCGGAACGTTCAATAGCTGATCTTCAAATTTTCCGAGAGAATCAATTTCTGTTGATTTTTTTATTCATTTGGAAATGTCGCAACAGCGTAGCGTCTCAAACGATGAGATGAATTTCTTCGTGTGTCCGACGTTTGGCTGTTGTGCAATATGTTCAAAAATGGCCACTTCTTCGATTTAGTTGAATTTTCAGGGTGAGCTACATCTGTCCGACCACTTCACCGCTGGCATTGGCCCGAATTGCGGAGCACGCCGCGTACCGCTGGTATCCCGCGTTCGAACGAAGCGACCTACTCAGGCGAAGTCTCGGCATCGTCGACTGGAAGAAATCCCTCTTCTAATGCGCAGACATGAAATTAGTGATGAAACGCGCCCAAAATATTTCAAAATTGTAACCTATAAAGCCTGGAAAAACTACGCTAAATATGGATGCTATACACTGATTCGACAATAAACAAAGCGTGATTAATTACAATTCGAATTTATTTTATGGAGCTGGGGAATAATAGCAGACTTCTCAAAACTCGATCCGCAGGAAAAATAGTACGGCATATTGAGAAAAAGGAAAAGAGCATATCTTCTTTTTCCCTCTCGATAAGATATACTGTTTTTCTGTGGGTTTTTGTGGGTCGCGTTTTGAGAAGTCTGAATAATAGAGAAAAATTTGTAATTTGAGAAATCAGAAAGCTATCATTATGAGCTGGGAGCTGTTACGGCTGAATTCCAACATGAAGCGCTGGGAGTCTCTTTAGTTAGCGAATTCATGAAACAGGTCGTTGCTTGAGCCAGTGCCATGAATTGATCTCTTCCAGTTTGAATCTAGAGGATTGCTTAAAATGTAAGCATTCTTTATATACAGACTTACCGTATCATAAGTAGCGTTAAATGTATCTTCGATAGGACTAGTACCATTAGTGCCAATTACGTAATCCTCGACTTTCGTTAAAGTTGTATTAGTCGTGCTTTCTTTTCCGTCAAAAATCTAAAATTTTCATTTAGATAGAAAAGCTCATGCAATTCAATTAGTACTGTTGTAAATGTGCTAGGATCCGAATTGTTTTGCGCACTCCAAACTGTATTGTTGAGTATAACCAGATTGCCGTTCAGAGTGTGAACCATGTTGATGAGGTCATTCATATTGATGTATCGGGCGACTTGCTAAATTATTTTTTCACTCTTAAGACTTTCTGGATATTACCTCCGGAATGATGAATTCGAATTTGCAATTTCCTGCGTCATGATCACATCCATAATTAATTTGCGATTTGAAAGCCAACACTGCGGGAACTAACAGAAACAAGGCTAACTTCCACCGACTGATCATAGCTAAATGAAAAGAGTCTTTCAAAATACTCTAATAGATGAAAAATAGCAAAATGATTGATTTATGGGAAAGTTTTATGCAGCCTGAATTGTAACAGTGGCAGGCAATATGTTAGGCGTTTAGATCCATATAAATTGATAAGCCTCCCAAATTGATGATAACAACAAAAGGAAGTTAGAGGGGAGGCGAAATTCAGTAGCGCCAGAGAAATTTACGATGAACGTCATAAATCTCTCTGACGTTTTCTTCAGTTTACAGCTCTCATTGAAATTTTTGAGAATTTTTCAAAATATTTATTTCTTATAAGTTAAGTGACAGAAAAAGTACCCATATTCGAGGGGCAACAGGATAATGTATTATCACAGTTATGACTAGAAGCCTGGGCCCGTACTAAAGTCCCCTCACAACAAGTTAAAGAAGGAGTGAATTCTTCACGTAACTTGTTATGAACCCTGAAAAGACATGTGCTCACATCAACTTTAAAAAGTACAAAGAAAATTTTTAAAAATCCCTACAAATTGATATGAATCTTGTAGCCAAGGATATCGGCTACAATTTGATGTAAAATATTGATAAATTAAATGCCTAATTAAATATTTAATTGAGTTGTTGTGAACTGTGTCGAAAGAAGGAGCGAATTTGAGGCAAAATTGCATTCAGTGAGTTGGAATGAACTTGTCTTGAAGTGAGCTGTCAAAAAGTTCGTCGCAACTAGAGAGTATAAAAAATGAGAGAGAAAGTTCATGACAGGGTAGACTGCGCCTCACTTGGAAAAGCACGCTTCCATCCTCTTTCCAAAAGAGAGACACTTGACTAGAAGAGAGAAAAAGA
>LIAE01006758.1:571-25522 GCA_002287525.1 Diploscapter pachys | reverse complement strand
TGTCATTCTGTCATTTACAATCAGTCTCTTCTGCCGACTTTTCGCATCCAGAAAAGAAGTGCTTTCCAGAGACAAATCATGCAATTTTGTGGATTCTTTGTATAATCTAATCATACAAATATCATATGGTGATATTTCGAATAAACGTTTCAGATAAATAGAATTGAATAAATTGCCAATGAATTATTTATTACTGGCAGCTAATCTGCTTTGTAGTGATCATTCTCCTTCGAGCTGTTTCTTCAGCTTCTCGAGCTGACCTTCCCATTACATTCATAGGAATTTCATTGTCGAATCTCGCAGTTTGAAGCTGAAACAAATCGACCCAAAGAATACGGCATTTTTGGTTTATTTCACCGACCTGATGCCTAATTTCGGCACTTCGCTTCGCTTTTAACTTCCATCTGATATAGTAAATTAGCACCATCGATAACGTTCTAAAAATTCCAAATGTAACGAAGTCGATGTTATGATAAATGTGGGTGTAGAATAAGGAAGCATAGCTCTATCACTTTTACGAAAATAATGACACCTACTCGGTAGTGAGTTTGTTTTCGACAAGATACTGGTTAACTCCGACTCCATGCAAACCATGTTCTCGTAAATCAGCTCCAATAAGTTCTTCATATTTGGTCAATCTCAACCCAAGCGGACTCTTCTGCAGACTGACCATCAGCACGAGGATGGCGAAAGCAGACCAGGCAGAGATTGCCAAAATTGCCAGTAGTTGTTTGCCAAGCAGCGAGAATCCGCCTCCATACAGCAAGCCATTCTGACCCCGGGTTACTTCGTCCTTACAAACAACTTGTCTCGAAGATCTTCAGCAAATTCACTTACATTGAACTCGTCGATTTTGGCAAATATACCCGCGCTTAGCATTCCGAAACATCCTGCTATGAAATGCACTGGAATAACACCCACAGGATCATCGACCTGAAACTCGATAATGAAAGTTGGAATAGTTTTGACATTTTATTCCGTGACTGCTCTATGAAAATTTGCCTTGAATTTTCCTTTCATTCTTTTTATGAAATTGCCGAAAAATACTTACTTCAGCCCATTCGAGAAAGAAATGTGTTGAAATTGATAATGAAGCCCCGATGAAGCCAACGATTACGGAACAGAGTGGCGACAAGCAGGGACAACAAGCTAAAGATGAATTTAAGCCCCTTTTATTCATCAGCCTATTTGTAAAATGAGTACAAGCCGTATAAGGTTAGAGAATAGGGCAATTAAGAGCGAATATGGTCTCTGGTCATCAGAGAATAGCAATTAGATTAATTGGAGAAAGACGAACCTACCCTGCTTTATTTCCTAACGTTGTATGGCTCGTACCGATTTTACAAACGGAGTCATGTTTACAACAGAATAATGGTTACATAGGGTGATAAATACAAGGGGCTATGAATTTGGCTGAGAATAATTGATAAATTATTACCAGTGCTTGAAACGAGACTAGCCAAAAACCCATCAATAACTATTTCGACTTTGACTTTCTTCTCGATGATGTGAGATACGACTAGAGACGCAACTCCTCCTCCTGTTGAGCACATAACTGTTGAAACTGCTGATCTGTTAGTGAATTTCTAGTGCTAGATCATAGGTTTATGTGATCTAACTTCGTAGCAAGCTGATATTTTCCATATGAAACTCCATAGGTCGATGAAGTATTCGATGCAAACCAGCCTGTCCATAACATAAATGTGCCCAATAGAGCCTAGAATGAGAAGTCATTCGTATTTCCAGATAATTTATTTTTATTGTATAATGCATAATGATTTTCTTAACTCGCAATATTTATCTCTATCCTTACTTTATTTGGGTTGCTCATAGTTTTGGTCCGTTTCTTTCCGAAACGATTCTGTCTCGGACGAAGATAGAGGGTTGAAACAAGAGCGGTTGTTCCTCCAACAAGGTGAACCTAAAATGCCAGTTACTAAATGACGGAGGTCTTAACTATGAGATGACAAAGGGTATTTAAAAAAGACTGATGGAGAGTCTCCTAGTTAAGCCCTCCGTCATATAGTTGTTGCTTCTAACAATATATAAATTACTAGCTGAATGCCTATGAAAACAGTTAGAAAATTATGCCTACCGCAGAGCATCCGCCCCAATCAATTGCTCCAGTTTTGTACAGTATGCCATCCTCTGCCCAGACCCAATGGGCTGGAATCGCATGGATGAAAGGCATGACGAATGACATGACTATGTAACTCCGAAGGTGCACTCGCTCTGTTGTACCCGCTAATTTTTTTTCTATAATTCTGATGATTCTGTTGAAATTATTCTTACAAGACATGATAGCAGTGCACATTGTGCAAAATGACAATTGATAGATGAAAGAAGCGTAGGACCAGCCCTTCTGAAATTACTGCGTTATCATTCATCTAATTTTTAGACAATAGAAAATTATTAGTATTAGTTTTTCATTATATTCAATTTCATAATAATTCCAAAGTTTATTTCAAGAGCTCACAATTTTCTCGTCTTCATCATACTCCTCCCTTTCTGGATCGAAGAAGAACGATCCAACTCCAACATAGGGATTACTGAAGTTGGAATTTCCAAATGACAACCCGAATCCAAACATCCAATAGGCCAAACCTAATACGACAACAAATTTAGTCTCTTCATTTTCATTTTTCATTTACCTCCAAAAATGACATCGATGCAATTCTTGACCATGATATTTATTTCGTCCTTCACGGACGCTCGTCCACTTTCCAGAAGTCCAAATCCACTCGTCATCGTGAAGATCGTGAATGCCGAGCTGACCAGCCAGACTGCGTCATCCTGAATGGAAATTCTTGCAGCGTAGACGGATGAGCAAAATTAGGAATCTATTAATTGGAATTTCAATTCAAAAAGAATAATTTTGCAACGAGTTTGGTAAAATTTGGAAGTTGCACTTAACATTTGGCACAACTTGTATACTTGTACACTAAAAAGTGCTAACTAATATCTACCTGCATTCCTTGACTGGACCAATTGCTCAACATATGGGTATTTCCAGGAACGTGATGCTTTGTCTTGTCATAGATGTCCTCCATCGAAGAGGCTGTGGATGCCTCGACAGACAGACTCTTATGCAGGGAGAATAGAATGAATGCAATTAAGCAGTGCATTAGAATTAATTGGAGGACAAGGAAAGCATAAAAAGGGAAACTATTCAATCTCCTCAGCATGGGAATGGAACATCTCATCCCTTCTTTTCTGCTTCAGCTTCTCCTTTATCTATAGAGCTTCATTCCCTGCTCAATCTCTGCAGCTATTCCCTTCTTTTCAATCTCATTCCCCATTCCCTTTCTTATCACCTAGGAGATATCTAAGTCGATGCTATCATTATCATTTCAATGCTCTCATTGTTTATCTCTAAATATTTTTCTGTCCGAAATAATAGAGCGACAAAAATTTGCTTACAAGAATTAAATAGTCCAATGAACTGAACTATTTTTATCTAGGAAAGAAACGTGAACAATATTTTGAAAATTTTCATTGAGAAAATACAAAAATTGACCAGGTGTAAAAACGAATGTTCGAATGTAAAAGAATGCATATTAAATTAAAAACTATCTAATAATCAATAAGAAACAGCCTACTTTTCTGAAAAAATGCATCATTAATGTATGAACAAATGATTGCAAAAATATAGTATGACAAAAATAATACTTACAGACAAATGAATTACAAAATTGCTTCATTAATGTGTCAACTTTATTTGTGAAAACAATACGTAAAATACTTATCATGTCAAAGATTTGATCGTTCAGTATATGGAATGCCGAATCTGGTCTCTATTATTTGTCTTCTCTTGCACAGTCCATTCTCCAAAGGCAGCCTGAATTGATCGATTCCTTTTCAGTTCACTTGACCATTCTCTTTCTATCTTTTCCCTTCCTTCTCTTCGTTTCCATTTGATTGTCAAAATCAAACCAACAACATACTCAATCTAAAAGTATTCGCTAAAAATTCGATCAGAATGAGTTTTGCCGAGAAAGCGCGCCATTTGGTTGAATTTCCAAATGGAGAGCATGAAGCTTTGACGAATTTCATCAACAATGAATTCGTCCCTGCAAACTCTAAGAGGGAAATGGACTCCGTCAATCCGGCAACAGGAAAATCTTGGATCAAGTAGTTTTACTTGCTTTTATTTTATCATTTTGTCTACTTTTATTAGAATTCCTGATTCTGACAGAGAAGACGTGGATCGAGCCGTGAAAGCAGCACAAAATGCCTTCAAAAGTTGGTCCACAACTTCGGTGCAAATTCGGTCGAAATTGCTAATGAAACTGGCGAATTTGCTGGAAGAAAACCTCGATGGCCTGGCAGAAATCGAAAGCAGAGATCAGGGAAAACCTGTTTGGCTGGCTAAGTTAGCAGATAATTAAAGTATCGAAAGTGATGTTATCATTGCAGAGCGATTGACATTCCTCGCTGCATCCACAATTTCCGATTCTTTGCCTCTGCCATTCTGCATCACACAGCCCCGTGGGAATTAAAGAGTTTTAAAAAACTGAGTTTTCAATTGAAGATCAACTTTGATCGAAGAGCCAGTGAAGGCCCTGAATTATGTGAAGCACGACCCAATTGGGGTGGCTGCTCTGATCAGTCCTTGGAATCTGCCTCTCTATTTGGTACTTATTTTAAAAAAAAAGAATTTCAAATTACAAATCCATTTCTCAGTTATCGTTCAAAATAGCTCCGGCTATAGCCTCAGGCAACACAGTCGTCTGCAAGCCATCCGAATTGACGAGTGTTTCTGCCTGGCTGCTCATGCATGCAATCAGGGAAGTTGGTTAGATCAAAATTTAAATTAATTTAATTCAATTAATGAAAATGTCAGGATTTCCCGAAGGAGTCGTGAACATGGTGATAGGCACGGGCCAGGCTGTGGGAGAGCCTCTCGTCACGCATCCAAATGTGCCGCTCGTCAGTTTTACTGGAAGTTAGCTGATAGTTGATGACAAATGATAATGGAGTTGAATTAGGCACTGTAATTGGGAAGAGAATTGCCGAAATAGCAGCAAAATGGAATAAGAAGGTATCACTGGAAATGGGCGGGAAGAATGCCTGCATCGTCTATCCGAGTGCCAATCTACAGAGGGATTTGCCTATTATCGCAAGGTTTCAATTAATCCATTAAGTTTTCTTTCCACAATTCAATTTGTTTTAGATCGTGTTTCATAAATCAAGGCGAAATTTGTCTTTGTTCTAGTCGACTTTTTGTGCATGAGTCTATTTTTGACGAATTTCTAAAAGGACTAATATCAGAAGCTGAGAAAGTCAGGATATTTCAATATGTTTAGTAAATTATTTAAATTTCAGTTGAAAGTAGGCGATCCAACCTCTGCTGAATCGAAACTTGGCGCAATGAATTCGGAAGTCCATTTCAACAAAGTTCGAACTTCAACTTGCTAACGATTTATAAAATTATATTTAGGTAAAGTCGTATATCGAATTAGCTCAGAAAGAAGAAAAAGTTCATTGTGGAGGGGTTGTGAAAATGGATGGAAAATGCGAAAATGTAAATTCAAATGAAACATTTTTTGTTTTGAAACCTCCATTTTAGGGTTATTTCATAGCTCCGACAATAGTGACAGACATTTCTGACGAGAGTCGATGCATGAAAGAGGAAATTTTCGGACCTGTTGTCTGCCTGTCAAAATTCAAAACTCAGGAGGTTTAGAAGAAATATTTTAGAGAAATGTTATTTGAATTCATTAGGAAGTAATTGAACGGGCAAACAATACCTTATATGGATTATCTGGTTAGAATTTTATTTTTATTTTATCATAAATTATTTTCTAGCAACTGTTTGGAGTTCAAATTCCGAGGAATTGTTGAATACAGCGAACGGACTCAGAGTCGGCACTGTTTGGTGCAACACTTGGCTAGTAAGTATTTTTACGTATAAATGTCTTCCTATTTCTATTGCTTAAGACCCGAGATCTGAATTTGCCTTTCGGAGGAACGAAGGAATCAGGCCAAGGAAGGGAAGGCGCTGTCGATTCCATGCATTTCTTCACTGAGGCAAAGACTGTCTGTGTTAGACTTTGAATGATAGATGTTAGGCAAGGATTGCATAATGAAGATAGACGCAGATTTACTCGTTTTATCGCATGTATTTATACCAGTATTTTTATATTGATTTGACTATTTCAAATATGGCACCATTAATCGGAGTAAATCCAGTGGGAGTTCAGAGAAAACTGATTTGTAGACCTGAATTATTACTTTCTCCTAAGAATAATTTGAACAAACTGACATAGTTATGCATAGACATTCCGAATAATTTCGATATCTGCTGCTTCAGATATAATAAAGCCTGGAATGTTTGTTTTTTTTTTGTTTTTAATTTATGCACGATGAAGTGATTATTCCATACATTGAATAAGTTGGATTGTTGAGTGACATCTCGCAAGTCCGAGTGACAAGAGGCCAGCATGTCGTTGACAATGATTCGCCCGTTCTCTGTCATCGGGGCAAAGGCTCCTTTTCGAGTTGTTATCTCGATTTCCTGCAGTTTTTGCTGTCTCCAACGACCCTCAAACAAACAAAATAGTCTTTTCCTCATTACTTTCATTTACTTTGTAAAGCAAAATAACGCAATCTCCAGCCCGCAAATTTTCGGCATAAACAGTTTCGTTGCTCAGAGGCAATTCAGTGACAAAATCGTCGTAAAATTCTGGAATTCCAGGTAATTATTCTTTTCCTTAAAATACTTCAACTTCACCCTCGCATTCATTTCTGTACATGAGATGCCTCGCAGTCAGAGCCATCATCTTTCCGTAGTCAGTCATTATCGTCACGAATCTAGTCACCAAATCTGGATCTCGGTGGATCCACATCGTTATTGGGGTGAAATAAGCCTAAATTACACAAATGAATCTTAGAAAACTAAGAATATTTTCCAACAAATTCAAGAAAACGACTAGTTGTCTAAATGATACTATGAATTATGATCTCTTTAAAAATGGAGAGATATAGTGCGAAGTCATTCTGAAGTCCTGTCTGGCTTTTTCAGCTTTTGCAAATAGTCTTACATTAGTCTGATTTGCGGTGAGCACGAAATCGCCCACTTTGATTTGATCCATTCGCTTCTTGCCTCTCGGAGTCGTCAGCCAACTGTCCGTCGAAAAACAACGCACATTTTCATTAGCATTTCTTGCAAGTTCTTCTAGCAATCCATCTCCTGTTTTGAGTGATCGACATTCGTAGAATTTTGCCAGCAGGAAAGGAATAATAGCCAACTTCATTCTAACTTCAACATGAAAGTTTCGAAAATTCCTATTTTCTGAAAATTAACGAATCGGAAAATCAATTTAGATGAAGCGAATGCAAAGCCAAGGCGAATTTGTTCATGAAATCGCTGAAAGATCTCGTTTTAGCGCCTGAATGGAAAGGAAAAATAAGCATAAAAATGAATAGAAGAAAAGGTGATTGAAAACATAGAAAAATAGAAGCTGTCTTTCATTAAAGAGGAAAGTTATCAAAATCGATACTCGTTACACAGAAAGCCAGCGTAGAGATTGCCTTAATCTTGGCAGAATCGAACAAGAAAACTTTCACTGAAAGTCTGCGAGAAACGAGTTCCTCCGAGAAAAAGTAGGTCAAAGTCAAATCTTCCCGCTTTTTCTCGCTCTTGATATTCTGATCACTCATGTCAACTAATAAATCCAGGTAGTATTAGGGTTATTTTTGATATAATTTGGTAATTCTATGGCTTATCAAATTTCCACATGTCTGTATATTTTTTTTCGATTTATTATCCACGATTTCTCATGAACTAGCAGTAAAATTCACTGAAGAACATTCGATATCTAATACTAATGCAGAATATGAAAAAGTTTCGTCTAAACTATTTATAAAATTGTAGAAAAAGCGAAAATTATATAAATGTCATTCATAATCAAACATCGATGACTAGTCAATAGTTCAGAAAGTGTTGAAGAAAAATGATGAAATAGTTGGCTTGCATTTAAAATTACAATAAATTCAGGATTGTTGAAATCGAGGATATTTTCAAGATAACGAATATATTAGTCCTAACTTATGAAACATTAAATTATCACAATTATTGAAACACTGTCGTCCAATGACGTTGTAGAAAAGGTTTGATGAGTGCCAATTTTAGGCGTCCGAATAATCTGCGAAATAATAATGAAGGTGGAATGATTTGATTGCGCGTTAGATATGACAAGGAAAAATCCTCAAAAAAAGACGATTTTAGGGATAATATGCATAAAAATTGATTCGCTGAAGTGAAGGCATAATATTGGAAGTCTTCGAAAATTCACTGGCTGAAATTGAGCTACTCGTTTTCGGAGGAGGAGGAGGCGAAATTAATTGCAACTGAATGCAGGGAGGGATAGGCGTTTCTGATAGGAATTAGTCGAGGTGATCAGAATCGGATTCGTGCAGGGCGAATGAGGGATGGGCCTTCGTCACTTCACAGGGCACAACTTCGCACTCTTCTGTGTCCGTGTCTTTCCCAGCTCCACATCGATTGTCTCTGTAAATTTAGCAATCACAAAGCCTTTGATAGTCCATTAGAAATTTCAAGCAAATTATGCGAATGGGAAATTTGAAAATATTCCTGCACCAACCCGCAAGGACATCGTCTTTTCCGAATTTTCAATCCGACTCCACAAGTCTTGGTACATATGCTCCACGGGCTCCATTGTAGATAATCACACTAAATTTGAAGCTTTTTTCTTGTAAATAACAAGTATTCTTCTGACCTCTTTGACAGGAGAACTAGCTTCAAGAACATCATTATCCTTCTGCTCATTGCTTTCCCTCGATTCGCTAGTAAATTCTTGCAGTGCATTTGCAAACTATAATGGGAAAAATTGCATAAAATCTCGACAAAAAAATCACTTCTACCTTATTATCATCAGTTGACTTCAAATAGTTTTCCTCTGATCCGGCTTCATCGTTTATGTCGCATTTCACTTGCTGCACAGACTTTCCGTGACATTCGCAATTGCCTAGTGGATCTAAAGATATGGAATAGGGTATAAAATATTTCAAATGGTCCTGTAAAAATTGCAACAATTTTCGTACTTTATATATGAATGAAGATGGGGGGTATCGAGTTATTCGGTGAAATGATCAAAATTTTACTCTATGAATTGTAAACTCGCCATGTGATCCAATGCAGAATCGTTTCCTTTCTCGAACGCCATTCTGACTGTCGCAAGGAGAGAAATGGCCCCAATTTGACCAATGGCACATCTGACAATTATGTGTTATGCCTATGATATGATTCAATAAAAATGATCACCTGATAAGGGAAAGGAGTAGTAGTGAATGCCTGTGGCGAGTCCTTCTCCTTGAACCATACCTCCCCTTTGCCCTCGTCATCGCCTTTCAACTGCACCTCTCCCAACTTCGACCTAATCGGGATGTATTCGTTGTGTCCATCGCTTCCCCCTCCTTCGCCCTTCGTTTTGCTCGATCCTCTGGCCAATTCGTCTTTCGGCGAAATGTAAGAGTCCGCAGCCTTCGAATAGATTGGCGAGTTGAAGCAGTTCTGTAAAAATATAACGAGGATTAGGAAATTATTGCAAAATCCAGGATATGGCAAAAGTATAAAATACAGGAAAAGTAAGATTCGGATTTCTACTTTGCCTATTTGAATGAGCAACACAGAATTTAGAATCTATTTTAGAAGATTCCCTATTCAGAAAATTTATGGTGACGATATTTCTAATCGGTAATGAAAAATCATGTATAAAATGTGAATAATTACTAGAAATTTAAATTTAAATATTCGGAAAGAACGATCTTACAGTGTCCACAGCGCATTCCCTTTCTTCTGTATCTCTTCCTCGACACGAACAGCCTGCATTTGGTTGGAATGGGCCCTGTCTGCCTGCAGTGCTTCCTGGTTTATCACAATATCGACGTCGAATTTCTTTGCCCGCCTGAAATACTTTCGATATTTGCTCAAATGCTTGAGGTTACGTTCGAAAATAATTATTCCTTAAGGCCAAGGTCTAGTTGAATTTCGTATTCCTGATGATTTATATAAACTGTGAGAGAGTAACAAACCCTGCAATTTTCGCATCCACACCACTTGCCCCATTCACTCCACTGACAGGCATCTTCACTGCACGAGATTTGTGTCTGTTGGGGACAGGGGCGACTTTCGAATGATTCCCCTTCGCAGTGGCATTGAGCTGAAATAACTGCGCATGAAACGGTTTCCGAATATCATATATTTTACAAAACTGCACTTAAAACATTTCAAATCGAAGAAAGTAGAAACCTCCCGTTTTTTTCATCATTTTTGCACTATTATTGCATTAATTTCATTAGCTAGAAATATATGACAATTATCTAGATTTGTCAGTTAAGACAAGATAAAAAAAAAGTTGGGCTATCTTCCTATAATAGCTGTCTGGAGTTTCCATATTTATCTACTTCTAGAAAGACATTATTGTCGAGAACACTTGCATAATTGCTTGCTTTGAGATGCTTTTTTTATCGTCGTAAACGAAAAGAAAACTAACGTGGCAAACCGAACGAGAAAGTCTGCCTTTTCCTGCGGCCGTTGACAGGGACGATGGGTTGCAAACCGGCCAGAGTGCCGATGCCCAGGGCTGCTGAAGGTGATGCGAGGGACGGACCGATCGAGTAACTGCCTGACGATGAGCCGAGGGAGGAGGAACGGAAACGGGGAGGATCGGACTAGAAAGAGAAAATTAGTGATAATTGAAAGAGAACAAATGAGGATTACTTGGAAGAGAGAAGTGGGCAGTTTGAATTGAGCAGTGCTGTCAGGCAGACATTGGCGATTGCGTTTGGAGACTGAGTCCTGTCCACAGCCGATGCAGGATGTCCATTCTGAAGAGAATATCGAAGATCGAAATCAGTATTTGAGAACAAAAATACCTGTCCATTCAGTGAAGCTGCAGCAAGGTCCTGAACATTAATTCATCTTTAGAGGTTGATAACTAAATCCACCAACCTGCATCACAAACTTTCCTATCAGTATCAGGTCCATCACAGACTCCTGCAGATGTGTCAGACAGGCTCGCGCCACTTGCCTTGCTGCTACTCTAAATAAAGCTAGTTTTAGGATGATCAAATTGACTACTTCTCTAAAATGCCGAATAAGTTTTGAAAACTGAAATAAATCTAATCTTAATGTCATTATTTTCAAAATGTGGAATATGTAATGAAAAGCGTTTTTAAAGAAAATATAAAGTAAAGTATCTAACCTTAACTCATATAAGAAGTAAATGCATTTTGCAGAACTATTACTCGTTTCTGCAATGTGCAAGCGAAAATGAAATGAAATTTGACCTCTACGGTTCCGTTGCTGGACATCACACTTCTGACCACTTTGGCTCGTGCCTTTGCCTTTAGCCTCGCAGCATCAGTCTCTGCAGTCGATTCGATTTCATCCAAAGTTGGCAAATTCAGGAATTCATCTGTTATGCATCTGAATATTCAAATTAGAGGGTAAGAATTTAAGAAATAATTAGCTACTTTCTCTGCCTCGTGCAAACACCTCGTCCACAGGTCACTAAAATTGAATGTGAATTGAAATTTTAATTATTGAAACATAAAAATAAATTATAACCTGAGCATCCCGACCAATTGCTAAAATAGAAACATCGTCTTCAATATCTAGAAAGAGGAGTGCTTACCTCCATTCACTGTAATATGGGCAAGCAGCGATCTGACAGAACTTTATTTCATCCCCGGGCCCTGTGCAGCCAATGCTCTTATCACCTTCGCATTTTCGTTTCCTGAATAACACCAACCTTTTAACGAATTTCAAAATCTCCACTACCTAGTCTGTCTTCCCTGTCCGCAAGTTGTCGAGCAATCCGTCCAAGCGCTCCATTCACTAGAAAGAAAACACGACGGTACAGATTATGAAAAATCGAAAGGATAAAACTAACCTCCAAGTAGGACATTCGACGACGGGGCAGGGCAATTGATCCTGAGCTGGGCCTTCGCATTCGGTTGATGGCAATCCGCAATACAGGCAAACTCTGCAGAATAAAAGGCCATTTGAAAGAATGTTAACCTTGCGAATTGAAAAAGAAACTGAATTTATGAAGGGAGAGGATAGAGAAACATTCATATTTTAGCATAAAATCTCAAATGTTAGAATAATTGTAATATTTCAAGAAATCGAATTAATGATAAATTATCGATTTTAAAACTGCTCACCTATTTCTGAGCCTGAACGATTCCTGTCCACACTGACTATCACAGTTCGACCAAGAAGTCCAGTCCGTGAATTTGGGGCAGCCCTTGAGTGCACTATAATTAGGAGAAATGTGAATACAAATCTTACATGTTGATTGCAGAGAAGTCGCTCCTCGCTCGCTCCCTCACAACTTTCTCCATCGATGCATTCGCGTTTTCGAACCTAAACTCGATACTATTGAGTTGGAAATCGAATACAAATAGATTTGAAGCATAATATCGTACGACATTATAATTAGTCGAATAATAAGTTGGCATCTAATGGTTATTGATTCACATCATCAAACTATCGTCTATTCAAAGCGTAGAAATTACCGTTTCTCCAACTCCACACGACTTGGTGCATTCAGAAAAGGGCGACCAATTTCCCCAATGCGGACAGGGACCTCTGTCGCAAAGTCGATCTTCGAATGCAAGACCGGGGCAGAACAAACCATTCTGGAAAAGTCCGGAGTTTTATTTTCTTCGATTCAGTTATCCAATATTCTTTATTTCTGCTAAGGTTTGGTACATTCTTTCTATTTTTTAAATTTAATAACTAGTCTTTCTTTTCCACCATCTCTTGATAATAAGAAGATAAAAGCAAATTTATGGAATTTATATCCTCTTGCAGATTTTACGAGAAAACTGATATACAGATTTCTTACCAAACACTTCCTCGTGCGTCGTTCTGTCGACCGTCCACAAGCAATGCTGCAACCAGAAAACTCGGTCCATTCGCTAAAAGTGAAGAACAAAATTAGATTAGCAAGTCAAAATTAGTCGGACGAACCTCCAAGTTGGGCAGGCATTCGGAACTGGTGAACAGGATTCGACTTCCTGAATTCGATAATAATTTCGTATAAGATAGTGCTAAAAATGCCGATTGTTCTTGAAATCATATCCTCTAGTAAGAGGAGTTTTATAAATCAAAAGAAAAAAGGAAACTTTTCAATTTTTCCACAAAGCTATGAGTGTGAACACAAGGGTGATCATCGTTGATAATTTTTGAAATGCATGTAAAGTAAAAAAGAACTCATAAAGTAGGAATGATATAGGAAACAGCACCTTGCTAGGCCCGTCACATTCTCTTCCGCTGGAACAGATTCGTATCCTCTGTCGTTCTCCCTTTCCACACAGACAGGAAGAGAAGGGGGACCACTGAGTCCATTCGTTTGCAGGGGCTGCAGCAGCAGCAGGCACCAGATAGCAGTCATTGTTCGGCTGAATGAAGATCATAATGAAAGGAAGAGGAGCGAAAAGGACGTACACAAGCAGGCTTGGGGCCGCAAGGATCGCCAGCCCTAGCTGAGCAGGGAGCGGAGTCGAGGGAGAATTGAGCAGAGGACCCTTGCAGCTGGTAGGACGAGAAGGGCAGGGATTGGGAGTGACCCACTGAGAGGCGTCTGCCCTGATGAAGCACCTCAACTGGACGAATCGCTTGCATCTCACCGTCAATTCCTGCAAGCAAATAAAACAGGATGAAATATTATAGTTTCACATTATTGAGTTAAACATATACCAGCGATCTCAAGTATTTCGTCGGGCTTCTTTATCAATTTATTTTTAGCAATAAGTTGAATCATACCCGCTTTTCGGAATGTCATAAATTTGGATTCATGATTTGTATGAGGGATTTAGGTGAATAAAATGAGTAAAAATTTGATAGAGAATAGATTGTTCTCTTCACATAATGACAGAATTTACCAGCAGGTAGTTTCCTTCCCTTTCCAGTGACAGGCCCGATGTCGTAAGTCTCTCTGCTCTCCCCAGCAGGCTCTGCAGTGAACGGGTTCTTGGGCGAGTCCTTCGAGTCCTTCCCTTCAATCTGCACGTCCTTGTCGCTTTCCTGGAAGTGAATCCGGACTTTATTGCTGTCCACGGATCTCATTGTCTGAAAAAGTCATTTTTTTCTGATTCAATTCTTCATCAGACTAACCGCATATCTATCGGCTCTTTCCAATGTGAACCCTTCTTCCCCACCAATTCGTTCAGCTGCTGCAGGTAGAGAACTGTCGGATTGCCGAGCTTTAGCCATCATATCTGGAAGAATGGTAACTCTTTTGGTGTTCTAATTTAATAGAGCTGGGAAATTAGTCAATAAAAGATTAAATTTATATATTACAAAACTATCTTGCCTTTCATAATTTTCTCGTCTCCTCCTTCCAGAGCCATTCTGTGCAGTCTTGATATTCGATGAGTCATATCTCCAGAACTGCAAAATAAACGTCTTGAATTATGAACTGAATTGAAATATCGAATGGGTTCTAATGAAACCTAGGCGTCCTTTGGTATTTCATTTTGCATGCCACTTATGTTTGTATTCTAGGTCTAAATTAGCAAGAACAGCTCTTATTACAGGTTAGAAGGAAGCATGAGTCATAAAGAATCATGAGGTCATGTGTAATATTTTAGACTATTACAAAAAAAAATTGGCATAGGTGATTTTCGATTAGTTTGTGTTTCTTCAATCAAAAAGAAACTATTTACAAAGTAAGAAACAATATTTCATCCCGAATATGCGAATTTCCTCTTCGATTATGAAAAGGTTGATCTTCATGTGAATTGCCAAATAATTTGAAATATTTCTTAAGCTATTTTTCTGACAAGAATAAATTGGAATCATCTATCTTGCATTGAAATGATGAGATATCGTCAATGAAATAAAGAAATGGGAAAAATTTTAGCGTAAATGTAAAGAACGTCAAGAGTGACATGTCAAATCGCTTTACATTAGCACGATATTAAACAGTATGATGAATGCACCCTAATATCATTCCAAGCCTGACATACCTGAATGGCGAAGGGCACTTCTGTGCAATTTCATAGACAGTGCTGACGGGATCGAGATTCTCCTCGGGCATGACCGAATCGTCGGCCTGCATGGCCGTGGCTGTGAACAAGGTGCACATCCCCAGAGACTTGGTCTTCCCCATCGAGAATTGGGCTGCCAAGCAGAAGCGCATGTTCTCGATGCAGCGCTCCACACACCTTTCGGCCGAGGGCAGCTCGACTCTGAAACAGATAACAGATGGTAAAAATGAAGAAGAAGAAGAATGACAATGAAATGTACCTTTGAAGGAAACGTGCATTCACAACCACGTGGTGCTTTCGAATGCAGAGACGCAATGAAATAACTGAAAGAGCGTTGATAATCAGATAGTCATTTGAAGACCTTGAATAATTCACAACAGGGATGAACGAAATCAAAATAGCAATTCTGCTAACTTCCAACGTGAAGATTTTTTCAATATGATTGCCCAGCATTTGCAATATGGTTTTCGATTCATAAATCGCAAATTTCGTCATTTCTAACAAGATTTATGAATTTGGAGTTTCACGATACAATAAACTTTGAGTTTTTGGAGACAAACCGACTTCTTTCCGGTTTTTTAGATTCTGATTTCGTCCACCACTGATCCTTAACAAAAAAATACCTATAGGAATATGTAGATAGGCTAGAATCAGACCGAATATCAGCTTCATCTCTGCGCTGGCAGATTTCAGCCTGAAGGCTCAGCAATGAATGCAGCCCCCTTGTCTGTCGCTGCCTCAGTCACGGTGCATTGCGCACTGCTTTGTCCATTCTCTGCCAATCGCACGACGATTTGTTGATTTATGCTAAACAGGGGATTTGATCAGATTCTTGGAAGTGAAATAGAAGGGGATATATGTGATGATAAGAATGAGGATGACGAATGAAGAGGAAAGCCTATAAATGGATCGATTGGGGATGAAAATGACTGTGGAGTGGCAAGCAGGCAATTGTCTCGGGAAAATTACTGAAGAGAAGAGGAAAAAAGCCAAAGGCAGCAGGGGTTTCATATAGGCAACACAGGCAGAGGCAAAAGCAGATTGCGCAGTGTGAGAGGCTAGTTTACCTTTACCTTACCATAAGCATTCACCCTACAGAAGCAGCAACCAAATTGGGCGGTGAGTGAGAAAATAGGAAAGGGAGAGGGAGAGAGCGAGGGGAAGGGAGGGAGGGAGAGGAGAAAGGCAAGTGCCATGTGCTGAAGCTGAACGAAGACGCAATAACTAGCTATGACAGGCATAGAAAATAGACATGGAAATAGAAATGAAGAGAAAGGAGAACAGACAAGAAATTCGGTAAAAATTGGAGAAAAGCAGGGTGAAGCAGGCGATGGTGGCAAATTGACTGACTGACTGACTTCCCCATCTCTTGTATTCTCAGCATTTCTGGAAAAGGGCAATTTTCCAGGCGGAAAAGCGAAAGCCGATTCAGAAATGAGCAGGAAGCGAGGTTGCGCAATCATCGAAAATCCTTCGCTTGAGTAAATGGGTGAATTACAAGTAATTTCACTTGTAAAGGAAATGTGCACAGCTAAATGAAGATCTTACTTGGACAAGTTTGTAGAAAGTCGTAACGATACGCTTTTTCAATTAGACACATTTTAGATGGGTAATAACTTTCTCAAATCGATATAATGTTTGGACAACTTTTTTTTAAAATTGAATCCAAATTTTGATTTCCTACTGATCATGATGATATCAATCTGAAAACTAGAAAAAATTTCGAGATAAATAGATGAGAAGAATGTGTATCCTGATGAATGAAATCAAATTATCTTATATTCTACTCATATCGAGAACTATTACTATTCCGATTCAAACTTTTCAACTAGTATGAAAATATAAAAATTTTATACTATAAAAATGTACGGTAGTTCTCTTGCGAATTGTTTAGAAGAAATGCCCAGTAATTAAATCATGGGCTTTTGTATAGTTCATTCACTGTTACGTCATCAAGGCTTATGGTATAGGGCTAGGGGTAGAGTTTGATAGGCCCTATGCTATTTTCAAGTGATCAGCTCATAAAGTAGTTGTTTTGACTGTTGAACCTACCTGATTTTACCCTAACCTAACCTAGTTAAATGAGTGGATGAACTATACAAAAAGCCGAAATCGTGGAGAATTTTGCTAATGATGGAATGAACAGAGAAAGTTGCAGAAGACAGTCAGACACCGAACTGAAAATCATACTGATTTCGAACAAAAACTATTTGAACTTTGATCAGGATTGAAAACTGATTGAACAGCTTTGGGACCAAGAACAAAATTTCTAAAAACATAATATTTATTGACTGGAAATCATTTGAAAAACCACCAAGCAAAAACTTATGATTAATTAATAAAAGAAAAGGATAAAACTAGAGTTTAAAATTTTTGATACTGGAACATTAAACATGACAGCGAGAGGAAGACGAAATAACATGGCGATGCACGACAGCAGACAACAAGAAAAACGAATATTTTTCTTGCTTTTTCTCGTTATCTGTCACCGCGATTTCCCATGCTATCTCTTTTCTTCTCGTTGTCATATGTTAACATGGTAGTATCGAAAATTTTAAGCCGTGGAGAAAAATTTCAAGTGTAGAATATTTGGAATGAAAAAGAAAGTTATAAAAGGCGCAATAATAAATTAAGGATGAACAATTAGACAAGATCCATACTAGGAGGTTGTTTGAAAAAAAAAACGAAACTAAAGAACAAAAAACTACCGAAGTTGAATAGGGTGAAATGGGATGAAACGAATGATTGAATTAGTAGAATCCTTAGCGGGAGGATGAAAGGGAAGGAGACTTGGAATAGGAGTGAGCACGTCTGAAATTTTCAGGATCAAAATCGATACATTTGAAAATCAACAAACCTGGGATCGCTCTTCTTTTCCTCTTCATCCTTTCTGCCGTCTTTTGATTTGGAATTCGAATCCTGAAAAATGAACGATTCGTTGAATCACTTTTCCAATTCGCTTTATTTTTGTATCTCACAAGGAGAGTAAACTGAACATCACAGATCCTGGCAAAAATTGAATGGCAAATCGACTCGATGAACCTGCTAATAACGAACATCTGATAAAAATGCTGATCGTGCACCCCAATCTCAGGACGTGGTTTTGAATGTCTACTCTTTGACACTCTGCTGCTACAGCGAATAATGCAATATCAACGCTCGTTTCAGGATGTATGCTAATTTTCCACGTTCATTCCTGCAACGTTAAGGAAAAAGCAAATTTCGGTGCGAATATCTGGAAACAGGATGATGCACGATCAGCATTTTAAAACTGATTTTCGGTATCAGCATGCCTCGAATTGACTTATCAATTTTGGATAAGATCATCTGTGATTTACTGTTTATGCTTTTTATCACTTATATACGCTGTCTTAAAGTGTATAGACTGTTCAAAATCACTATTTGGCAATGAGCTATTCTAGTTGAAATCGAGAGAGCAAGATAATACAGCGTAGGATTTCCACCAGAAATTGATGGTATATAAACTCATCTTCAATTTCAATTTCAATGAATCACAAAATTCCTTACCTTTCTGGTCTTGTCCGTTCTGGACAGGAACGACTCAGCCTCCTCCCCGTTGTAGATGTCCTTTGCGTCGACTCTGTTGAGGAATCTGTTGTCGTGTCTGTCTCCTCCGCCCCCATATCTGCTCCAATTCATGTTCTTCCAGGTCTTCCACTTGTCAGTGGCCGTGCTGTGTGCATTCCCTCTTCCCTTGCCTCCATTCGCATATCTCGAATAGCCTCCTCTGTTATACTGATTCCCAGGGCCACTTCTCTACAATCATATATATCTGACTTGCCAACCAATCGACTCTTTACTCACCCAGTCCAGATCAGCCCTGTCCCTGGGCGCCTCTCCAGCAAATCTTCTCGAATCACTTCTTGGAGATTCGTCGTTGTAATAGCTACGGTTCTGAAGAAATCGTCAATTCCTCTTTACTTCTCCGCTCACAAACCCTTCTTTCAGAGCGCTCATTTCCGGGATCATCTAAGTAGTTCTTCACTTCTGAAATGAACATAATGATCAAGTGAAACTGAATGATGTTCTCACTTTTCGAGGAGTTAGGCTCTTCGCTGCTGTTGTTGGTAGGCCGTTTGCGAGAAGAGAAGAATCTGAGCTGCGCAGAGTTAGTCTGTCTGTCGCGGGTAGAGGACGAGGTCACGTAGCGAGGATTCAAATTTCCTATGGCACGTTGCTCCTGCACTCCTTAACCATTACTCTGATTTATTGAATCGAATATGATCAAATTTGTAGTCTGATGCATGGAATAGGCAAGAGTAAATGTCTTAGAAAGAAAAAAGAAGTCTTCATCTCTTCAATAGCAAAATATTCTCCGTCTGCACATCATTTTGCTGTTTTGTTCTCACGCTCATTCAAAACATTACGATTTTCTTCGATTTTTTCAATGCGAAAATGCAATCTGACTTACTCTCGAACGGGTCACTCTTCACTTTATCAGGACGTCGTCTCTGCTCGTTTTCATGGCTGTGCGAACGACGACGACTTATACGAGAATTCGGGCTTGTAGCCACTTCGCCGGTGGAATCGTGGTCACCTAAAATTAGAAAATCATTTTCTTTGAACGGAAAGATCATTCTTACTTCCGTGAGGTAAAGCCCGATCTCTCTTGACACTGAAAATGGGCATATTATCAGCTCTTTTGTTGAATTATAATCGTTCAAATCAAAATAATATAGAGGATGTGTGAATATTTTCATCTTTTTGCTTTAAATAATCATTTTATGTCCGACTTTCTATGAAGAGCCGCCGCCGCCGCGTCGTTGTTATTGAGTCTCAAATCCGAGTTCACGTCTCCCAAACCGACGAGAGGGAAATTGGCAGGCGGTCTGTTGGCTGACAGGGCTTGCAGAAAGTCGAAGGCTGGATTGAGCGGGGCGGGAATGACTGAGGGCAGCATTGGGCGGGCGGCGACAGTCATGCTGAAAGATGGGCAATTTGGGATGAAGAGAAAAGGCAGACACAAACGATTTTGGAGGGCAGAGAGGCACGAAACGCTCCCGGGGCTGCACAGACGGCACCACGCTGAATTGAAGAATCGTTGTCAAAGCTATTTGAAAATGATCACCCACCTGTCATTTGCCGGCGCAGGAAATCTCGAACGGTAATTGTTTGCTATAAATTATGGCTTTCTTGAACTCGTAAAGAGATAATTTAATGGCAGACCGATGATGAAATGAGCATTCATGAAGTGGAAGAAGTCGAGCTCGACATTCGCATTTTCCACATTGATTTCAATCGGTCGCATGTCAGGCTGCAAGAGAGAATTGATTATGCTCTCGCAGTGCTTTGAGCTGTCCGGTGTCATTTTTTCAGGAAAAATTGTTAGATTGTTTTCAAGAAAACATTTCTTTACTGGAATTCTTTTTAAAAAATATCCCCGATAATATAAATGGAGAACATTTTCAAAAAAAAAATTATGTAAAGTTAGAAAAAATCGACTTTTGAGTCAATTTTTAGAGGACTTCGCTGTACAAGGAAAAGTGAACAAAACACTGGCTCTTCGTAAAACGACCAACCTTGCCCGTCTTGCATTGGTGCTTCACAGCCTCGAACATGAAATAGCACGTCTCCTGGCAAGAGTTGCACTTGAATCTGTGAGCATTCCTGAAAATTTTCAATTTTCAGATAATAAATTTTATTAGAGATTTTCTAAATGAATGCATTTTTTGAAGTAAAGATGTTTGGAATTTCAACTTAATCAAATCGATATAGTAATCAATACCCAAAAATTGTCGAATTAGGATTGAAATTCGACAGAAATCAGGGTGCGAGAATTCAAGCAATTTCGGCCTCAGCATTTGACAAATTATTTCGCCTGGATCCACGAAAGACTGAGCGTTCAGTGTGAAATTCCTCCTAAAATTTTTAAAACAAAGCCCATCCTGTAAGTATAATTTCCTCTAGTTTTTCATGGATCCAGGCTATGAACTACGCTCACAAAATAAAAGCTTACTGTTTGAACTGCTGTCTGTAGTGAATGGAGTTGTGTGCGAGCATGGACATGATGGATTCCTGCAGCGGTTTGGCTGCATTTTCAATCGACCCCACGATCGAGCAGGTTCGATTCTTCTCGTACTCTGCACAGAAGAACGTCGCTGCCAGCACGTCCTTCTTCTTCTCTTTCCCAGTTCCAATTCCACTCGCTTCTGACGCTTCAACCATTCTGACAGATTCTTCGCTTGCTTGAGCAGTTTTACAAGCTGAAACATTTTCCTTTTGTAAATATCAAGGTATTAGTTAGAAGTTAGAAGAAAATCAAATCGGACACGAGAATTTTAAGACGAATCACCAAACCTAGAAAATCTAGGAAATCAGCGACGAATAGGATAATGGGCTAACGGCAGAATTTCAAAGACAAGATTAAAAATGAGCAGGGTTCTAACGACCCGGCCCGAATTGTGTGGGCCGGGCCAACGATTTTCGGTCTATTTAGTACCTTGAAAGTAAACCAAAACCGATTTTGAAATGAATTTCAAACTTCCTGGTCTAAGATTCGCGAAGGATTATATGCAAGTACGGCGTCGTTATGGCAGGGATCAGAAGGTGTCACGGCGATTGTGACGTGGAATAATAAAGGAGAGGCGTGAAAATAATGAAGAATCCGCGAAAAAACGGAAATGAACAGAAATTCACCGCAAACCTTCGAACGCTCAGTGTTTGAAAATGGGCGGGCAGAAAACGAAACCGTGCGACGATCTTTTTTCGTACATAGTTATTTTTTGCTGCGAGACCAAAAATTACCTTAACATTGCCTATGTTCCAAACTCGATAAAGTGCACTTTTGAATATATCGCTAATGTTGTCAATATATTTTGCAAAGAAAATGCGAAAAATTCGAACAACGAACACATAAATTGCAACATTTATTTTTATTGTTTCGTATGTATGATCGCCATATTTTTTTAGAATGAAATCAGTCAGAAAAGAAGACTGGATATTCGAGATCGGACGTGAAGATGGGTCATATTTAGATCAGAATTGGTGTACGGTATGAGAGATGCAGTCTTCTATTCCCGATAGGGCATCACACATAAATCTTTTCACGACTAAACATCCTAAGCGGTCTCTTGTATTCTTTAGTCGCTCTTTACCTTCATCCTCTTATAACTTTTATCCGGTTTGAAAAATAGATTTTCTTTGAAATGGTGTTCAGATAGAGTGATTCTGCTATCAAAATTCCCAGCACAATGCTCTGAATATGCTAAAAACGTGATTACCCTAGCCAAACCCTGTTTACTATTTTGAAAGGTTGCAAGGTTTAGAACAAGCCAATTTTGATTTATAAATAGTTTTTCCTTCATTCATTCACATTATAAACAGCTAATGATAGTACTAATGGAAAGTTTCTAGCATTTGCATTTATTTCTTGTGTTAAATTAGATGGTTTTTCAAATGAAATTTATTCCAATCATAAGGGTTGCGTATAAAGTGGTTATAACTTGTCTTTAATTTGATCGTTTATTGTAAACAATTCGAAAATCTTCGCAAGCGTTTTTATCAGTACCTTGAATAAATTATGCTCATGGCATTTTAAAAAATTCGCCAGCTTAGGAAATTTTAAGGATGATATGCCCCTTTAGCTATCAAAAATTTTACAATTTGCGCTGTCTATCTAAGAATTTTCGAATTTTGCCCAGACTTCTTTCTCTCGATAATGTTTTAGATGTCAAATGATTTTAAAGAGTCGTTCTATTATTTGATAATAATCATGCATTTAAAGGAGTTCCTTTCTCCATCCTAAATTATTTTCACCATTTCAAATTTTATCTTTATAAGAGCTAATTATAAGGGTTTCTAAATGCTTTATATACGAAAGCTTGTCACTTTTTTCTAATCAACTAATCTATGTGCGTAGATAAGCCAAATGCTTGTATTTTACGCTTTATTTATTTTTCATAAAACTCTTTTTGCTTCTATTGATTGGAGGACCACTACGTGAATTACTCTCCTTTTCGCGGTATAAGCAACGGGCGAGAAAAGAAAAAAAGCAAAAAAAAAATAACGCGTGAAATGAAAAGGTGCAGATTTCCTTTTTTAACGAAGGAACAACCGTAGTCGTTGCTATATCAATAGGTCAATTGCTAGTTTATGATGAATGTTTATGAGCAATGTTATAACGAATTTTATCTCTTGCTGAGAGTTAGAGCATTAAGTGTATGATAATCTCACTACACAGTAATTGCATATCTACCCGTAGATATACCACCCCGATCTCTATAAATACCCTCAAAATAGTTATTAATAAAGGTTTTTCGTACTCATCAATATTCGTCACTTTCCTTACACACAGCATCAACTCCTCTACAGCCTTCCGGGGTCAACAGAACTCAACTCTGAGAGACACAGAAAAATGGGAACCATGTAACGTAGTGATAAGATAACAATATCTACAGTATGCCAAATAAAATAGCCCATAAATGACTTATTTGAAGAATTTTATTGCTTATTTTTCCATACAGAACCTAAATTCGTTGACAATGACATCAATTAATGACAATGTAATCGAAGCAACTCACCGTCAGCATGAGCAATCTTATGGCAATTCATATATAAGCGGCATCAAAAAGTCAATAAATTCCTCTTTTTTAATCCTTTTATTTCTCTTCATTTTATTTAGATTCTAAACCAACTTTTTACAAAGATGTGCTCATTTACATTTTTTTTCGAAATATGTACATCAATTCATTGTTCGCTTTGCGAAATCAGGGCTGTTTGAAAATGACGGAATGACGGTACCCATAATTAGAGATAGATAAGGTGACTGGGTAAGGGAGAAATAGCATAGGAAAAGAAGCGTACAGTCATACTTTCATATCGTTATACCGTTATTTCCAAATTTCCATTGAAAATTCGCCAGCTGAGGAAATTCTTCGAGTTGTTCTTTTTCCTAATATAAATAACGTTTCATCAATTCCTTCTCCTTCAGTCTTGATTCCGGCCCACTTCTGCATTATCGCTTCTGTATTGAATCTTCGTGAATGACTCTCCTAATGCCTGAATTCTCCTCCACCTTCTACAATAATAAATTCTCTAAAATATCCTACTTTTGTTTAAGAGTGGATGTCAGGAAAAATCAAAGTCATAAGGAAGGGGTGCGGAACAGGGGTCCGTCGATTTGGCTGATTTTCGCATATTTTGTTCAGTTTTTCACGCTGATTCTTGTGGTGTGATTTGTTTTTCATAAAACTATCGTATGCAGGATTACGGTAGCTTGAAGTTTCGAGAAATCCGACCTCGGGAAAAAATTCATAACTTCCTTATTTCTGGACCAAATCGAATGCGGTTTTCAGCATTGAATAGCCCATGAAAAACTCTACAAATAATGCAACTGTGACAAGCCATAACAACCACCTGCTTTAGCGGGAAAATTCAAAATTCCAATTTTTGACTTTAGCTTACCTCAGTTTTCGATTTTTTCGACCGAAAGGAAGTTCGATCGCCGACCAAATATTGGTCCACGAGAAAGAGGATTCAATTCTGCACAAGATATGATCAGTTTTTATAAAAATCATCATGGTCGAAACCACGAAAAATGCGTCCGAACGCGTAAAACAGTGTATTTTCACATAGAGAGACGGCAACAATCCCCCATAACTTCCTTATTTCTGAACCAAATTCGATGATTTATTTTTTATATTTCCGATATTTATTCATGTTTGATTTTATACTGATTAATATTTTCAGTTTATTTACAATTTCTGCGGAAAACTCGCTTTTTTGCGTCATATATGTGCACTTTTCATTATGCACTACTTTTACGCGCTAAAACTAGAGAAGCGTTGGTTTTTGCTTGTAACAATTAGAATACATCATTTCGAGTATTGTCGCTCCAAGACCTACTTCGGATACAGTAATGATACTATAGTAATATGAGCCTGAAAATAGTATCCTTTTTGTTGACTA
>LIAE01006757.1:37437-68744 GCA_002287525.1 Diploscapter pachys | reverse complement strand
TTAACCCGCCAGCTTAAAAATATCTAAATATCCTCCCAGATTTATAAGATGCTCTTTCAGGGTGTCTTATTTTGATGCAATTCGTGCCCCAGAGAATTCGAAAAGCGTAAGGCTTAGATCTGATATGAGCTCGAGAAATCTCAGGCTGCTCATTTCTTAGAGCAGCAAATGCGAATCGACACATGTCCAGATTTCGCAAGATTAAGATTTTTGATTGGGTGATTGGGGTCCATTTTTACCTAAAGTTGCTGAACCACTTGACGAGTTGTGCGGTATTGTTCTTGTTGAATCGAATGTCGGGGAAGTACGACTTGAGTAGTGTGGAGTTCGGATAGCGAGTGTAGAAGAACATCAGCTTCGCCTTTCGCAGGTGCATTGGAGTCAATGTCGAGCTGAACTTGCAGATTTTATTTTTTTTTTTTAATTCCCGTTTCTTCTACCTGACGCCTCCAGTGCAATCTCCAAAGTCACTCATGTCGTCCGAGTTCGGGGGACTTCCATCCTTGCAGAACCCCGAGCCATACATCGGATGGCCCACCATTGTTGGCGGAAAGTATTGTGAGAGCGGAGTTTCAGAAAGTTTCGGACTTTCTCTTGCACTTCTTGAAGGACTCTCAGAAGCGATCGAAGTTGTATCGTCTTGCTTTGTTATTCCCTCAGCGGGCTGAAATCGAAAATAATTTTAATTTCCAAGTTTTTTTTTACCTTCTCCTTCTTTCGCTTTGGTTCTCCTTCAGGTGGTGGACGTCTGAGATTATTGAAAACAGCAAGCGGATTGAATACTGGAGCACTGAACGGGTTCGGGAAGATGCTTGACGGAGGAGCTGAAATTCTATATTGCTAATGGATCGCCGACAAATTTAACCTCCAGGCAGTCCGAACGAAGCCAAAGGATTAGATACTGAGAATACAGGAGGGAACTGCTGCTGCTGCTGCAATTGATTCTGCATTTGGCGATTTGCTTCCAGAGTTTGGAGTTGTTGCATCGCTTCGGCAACAGCCCACTCTTTCAGGACCTGAACTTGATCTTTCTTTTAAAAATCATGACAAAAAGTGACCTTGTCGATCGAAATCGACACATTCTGCACGATTTCTGTCTTGAGACTCTGCGCCAGCTGACCAATGTTCTGCTGGGAGTTTTGTTGAGCAGGACGATTTCGATCCTCACCAGTGGTCATCATTTTCTTCTGCTGTTCCAGCAGATTGCTGTAGAAGCGTTTGTGCGTTTCGAACATATCGTTGTTGATCTTCAGATTCGGCATCGAGTTGAGCTGCGATTGTAGAGCAGAGTATTGTGGCCCATCTTCGACTTCGTCCTTGCCCTCAGGCTGATTGTCTTCCTGTCCAGCGCTTTCAGTTGCTGCTGGCGCGTCGTCAGACGCATCGGCTTGCCGAATCTCTGGAGTGTCGCCGACTTTTCTCGGGTTGTAAGACTTGCGCTTCGAAGCGGAACTGCTCGAAGAAGGACTTTCAGCGCTCAGAGGCGTCACGGACTTTTCAATACCGTTGTGACGGATTTCAATGATTTCCTGAAAGTATGATTTTCTCTAGGTTGTAAATTTTGGCATACCTTCTCCTCCTTCTCATCATTGTCGACGTTCAATGCAACTTCGGCCTCTGGGTCGTCCACGTTCTCCTTAGTAGAGTCGTGGGCCTGAATTTTCGTATAATAGCAGATTTTCATGTAAAAATGGCAATGAATTACGCACACTGGGAGGAATTTCCCCACATATCATTAAGTTCTTTAGAAAATGCCTCATTTTTGTGAATCTCATAAAATGTTGTCTGAGAGCCATCTTTCGAAATTTCAATTTCCGTTACAGGTTGAAGCACTCTGCGTCTAGCAACCTATAGACCAAGCACAGAAGTAGAGAGTAGTTTTCAAATGAGCAAGAAAGCAAGGTTCAATTTTACCTCAGTCTTGCCTTTCGGGCATCTCAAATCAGTTGGCTGATCATTTGCAGCCAGACTAGCCGTAGTGGAGTCGGCGTGTTCTTCCTTGACCTGGTGCTGCTGCTCCATGTTGCCGCTGATCCAGGGCATCAACGAGTTGAGGGCCTCCGTGGTTGCGATCGGGTTGCCGTACGGCGGGAAGATCAGAGGATGAGGTAGGGTAGAGGAAGAGCCTGTGTCGCGGACAGCAGGTTTATTCTGAAACGTTATGTGTCGTGAGTTTTCTCGAATCGGCGAACTACCTGGTAGTTATTGCGAGGTTCACCAGCGTCGACCCTTTGACGCTGTCGCTTGATCTTGAATCTTTGCTGTTGCTGCTGGGCGTGGATGTGGTTGAACGGGATGTGACCAGGCTGAGGGAATAGGTAGGAGAAATGACCGAATGCACCGTTCAGTTGAGCAGTGGCTGGAGGCAGCGCACCTCCTGAGGACATCGCACACAAATTGGCAAGTCTGAAATTTCCAGGGTTACGGTATCTTAGAAAACGACCTAAGATTGGACACTAGAATCATATACGAACCTAGCTGATGCATTTCTAATTCAATTGGTTATAGTATTTCAAGAATTATCGATCGCCAATATCGATTGATTATATTTGATAGACCCTGCGTGTGACTGGTAGAGAAAGCGGAATAATGTTGAAGATTGATGGAAGAGAAAAGACAAGTCAAAGAGGAGAGGGGGGAGATTGAAAAAATGGACTGCGGAAAGAGAGAGCAAGACTCGAGAAACACACAGGGAAATTGAAAGACTGAAAGCGTCGAATTTAGATACGATATATTAGTTTTTGAGAGATCGATATATATATCTAGGCGGTTTTTCTAAGGACCCCTATTCTGCCTCTCTCAGGCGAGCACCTTTCATAACATCCAATTTATTCTCAATATAGTGTGGGAGCTTTTAGAATATGCCCACCATAAAAAGTGATGAATAAGATAAAAGGCTGGGGTCTGGCTTGTCTTTGGGAAATCAATCTAGATCGAGATAGGGGGAAATCTCACAATTCTATCGAAGGAATAGAATTTCCACCTCAAATTTTCAGTTACCGTATCAGCTCACGAAAACAATGGTGTGCGCTAGTTTTGAGGGAGAAAATATGAGAAATTGCTAGAGATGATTACAGACAGATCGTTCTTACAGCGCAGCGCGCACTTTCCCTCTTTCCGTTTCCTCTCCACACGCTCAACCTATTTTCCTCTTCAACTCGACCTAATCCTCTTTAGGAAATATTAGTGTTTTCGACGACTATCTCGAACCAAAAATTCTTGATCTTCATCATCATTATCAAACACAGCGAATTTAGGATGTAGAACGATTTGTATACAGGAGCGAGACGTTCTGTAGCAACATTTCCCATTTTAATTTGCTACAAATCGTCATAGACCCGAAAATTTCTAAATTCTAAATGAAATCCAAACCCAGAAATGCAGGTGGACTAAATATATCTCATATCCAGTAAATCTCGATGAGCCGTATCCTACGATATCCCCCTCTTGGACGCTATTCTTCTCCTTTCTTTACTCCGGTATTATTCGGAATCCAATATAATTCCTTCCATACGTATATGAGCCTAAGTGTGGAGGAGTGGGGGTATTGTTCGGCAGATCGCTCAGCATGAAAGCTTGAGCAGCACAATATACGATTCGAAAGAATTGATCTAGGAATTTCTTTGGTCTATTTTGGAAGTTTAATATTTGCAAAATTGCATTGAATTTTGTAATAAAGTGATGATAAGATCTGGTGATGCGTCAGCAATTTCGATGAGTATCGAAAATTGAGAAAAATAAGCAGCATCTCTGCCCACACCAGCGAAATATGCAAATGAGGCAATGAGTGACTCTTATTCCAAAAAGTCTGTCAATTCGAATAACAATCATAAGTTTCGTCAGAATTGCTGCGATCTTATCAGTTACTAAATTTTCATAATCTCAAGAAACTGATTCACGAACATAACAGATCTTGTCGTCAAAAAGCAATAATGGGTGAGAATCTTTGTCTATGCCATAAAATGTGAGAAATTATGACAAGAAATCGTCCCACAAATGAAATAAAATTAATGTATAACTTAGAATTACAAATATTGATTTTAATTTTTAGAGCTGAAGACCGCTTAATTCTTCTATTAGCTTCAAGGAGAATGAAGTTTAATCGACGTTCAGCATTTAGAGATATTAGACACTTCTCTCAAAATCATCTTAGATACTGTATTTATTCTAATAGAAGAGCACTCTCTAATAGTAAGATATACCCAAATGTCAGAACTACCCATTACCCAACTCAGATTATCTCAAAAAGTGTTTCATTATGTTGTTTAGAGTGTAGAATGAATCTAATTTAGGTTTGAAGTGATTGCGATCATTAGATGAAGAGTTATGATGGTTTGAAAATTCCGAATTTTTCGAAAATCGGCTCTCTGAAAATAGAGGGGCATGCCCTTCTATTAGAATAAGTACGGTAATTATGAGAAGCGGGGAGCGGGGAATTAACGGAAATGAGATATTGAAGAAGCGCATAGGATATATGAGAATATATGAATGAAAAGTTCAGACGAATTTCTTTACCATCATGTAAAGACGACTCTAGCGCGCGCGCACGCGTACTGTAAGTGTGGAGAAAAGAGGAGAGGAGACAAGAAATGGGCGGAGTTCTTGAGTTGATCAAGGCTATATTCAGGGAGAAGAGAAACGAACTTAGGCTCCGCCCATTTTAGAGACTCTCAGATTCAAACAAGTAATATGAATTGCTCTGAGATTGATAATTAAATTATCATTATCACAATAAGTTAGTCATAAGATTTAGTGCGGATTCGTGAAAATATAAATCTCGTGATTAAAAGAGGAGTACTAAGAAATGAAGAGTTTAGACATGGATATATGAGCTGATCAAGCCTCTTGGGAAAGTCTGAAGTAGTCTGTGAAACAAGAACATAGCCTAATTAGACGCACAATGCGATCCGACGTCAGGCATCTCAGATTTATGAAATAAGAAAATCGTGAAAAATGAAATAAGTGCCGCAATAATGTGTGAGTAATATTTTGTTCGCAATTCTATAGATAAATGATGTTAGAATAGAATGCTTGAATATCTTATCCAAGAGATGATTTTCTCAATCATGTTGAAGGAGGAAATTAAAGATTCTTGGATGATTATGAAAAATTAAATGATGAAGTTGAGTAATAAAACTTTATAGTTTTAGGTATCAGACAAGCATTCCGAAAAGCCCAAATATCTAGATCCTAAAGGCTGCAAAACGACTGAGAAAGAAGGCTATGTACGAGGAAAGGAGATGCTCTTGGAAAAGGGGCGTGACGGGCCAATGAAGGGTGATCGTCTCAAGATCTCTCACTCGTCCTCAAGACTCGAATGCCGAAAACTCTCGGAAAAGTCAAGAGTTTTGTAGGAAAAACTTCTGTAGACAAATTTTAGGTACAAGTTTCATGTCTTAGAATATCTTAGACACGCAATTTCATGAGATCTTAGATGGTAAACTTAGATTTTTCTAGAAGAACTAAAAGAAATAGCCGAATTCTGTAACCAAAGAGATCGTTAAAATTTGAAACTTCAATTGAGAGATGAGTCCTCGAATGATGCACAGAATAATGCTAAATGGATAGAGAGAAAGCAAAGAGAAACAGAAACGAATCGATTATTTTGCCTAACGGAATACGTAAACACTACCACTTTGCATTATCTATAGCTCAACTTTGGGTAATTTTTAGTGTTTAGCTTGAGAATTGCATTTAAATCCGAAATTTTGTTCCGTTTAGGCAATTCATCTCTCGACTTCTCTTTTATGTTCCGAGGCCATGTCCTCAGGTATGAAAGAGCAAAAGCCGCTGCAGGATACAAGGGAGAGACCTGTCGAAAAAGACAGATAGACACAGGGGCGTGAATTAGCAAGGAGAACTAATTCTGATTTCTCCCTTCAAGGACAAAAATGTGCATAAAGGTAGACCTCGGATGACCTCATTAAGACTCGACCATGCGCACACAATATTATACCCTTTGTGCTCAGAGGCTCTATCCCTAATCTGATCTAGGTAGGTTTCAAACCAGCAAATTTCTTAATCAACTCGAAAATCGGAAGAGACTAATTAAAGGGCTTCGGATTGACCGGATTTATTTTGAGCTTACCGGTCCGATCTAAGAAGCCCGAGATAATCAAAAGCATATTGATACCAGATTAGTGAGAATTATAGCTTGGAATAATATTTCGTTTATGACCAGACTCTCATGAGACTATGAAATTTCCAAGAGGTTCAGGTGGCGTTTTCAGATAGCTCAATTATTTTAGCGATCAAGTTACGATTGCATAAGTGTGCGCCAAAGTTTATCTGGGCAGGATCATTTGTCTTCGCTGCGTAAACATCTCGTACGATTCGAGCAAAGTAACAGGTGCTTGCTGGAATAGGATGGTAATGAGAGAAACTCTGCAGTGAGCAGAGACACGCTGATTGCGCGTCGCCAACAGTTTGAGTGAGAATAAACAATGGCAGTGAGGTCAATTTGGAGCAAATGATATTAGATGCACCTGGGGAAAATTGACACCAGTCAAAATTAAATATTCGGAAATTGCTAAACTTTCTTTAATCATTCGACCAATTTCCGGACCGTCTAACCGATTCTTTCCAGATTTGTCGCTCTCGGCTCAGAACAAAGCGAATTGTCTGTCCCTTTGCAGCTCCTTCCTAATTGCTCAAAGCCCCGTGTGCAGGTGGAAGAGGTAGCGGACAAGAAATGGGCACAAAAAATGAGACGAACCGAAGAACAAAGAGAAAAGACAGAAGGCCGTTAATCTGCGTTGAAGAGAGTGGGACCAGGTAGAGAGACCAATGAGCCGATTGTGAAGTCTTATGGTAGATTGGAAGAAGTTTGGATTCAGAATAAATTTCAAACTAATCTCCCAGTTTATGACGCTCTTAAACCATCCAATTGGTTTAGAACTCCTTCTTTCATCAACAAAATGTTATGCCTTAATCGGTCAGCATCGCTTCTCGACAAGACATTAACCCTGATGAAGGCGCGCGCACACAAGTTTCATTTGAGGAAGAGCTGGATGAGATGAGATGAGATCCCCGGACAAGAAAGGCCTCACCACTTTAATCGTTTTCAATTACACAACCACACGATTAAGCCAAGACGAAATGTGAAATTCCTTACCGAGAAATGCGGCGAAAACAATTCGAGTTCTCATGTGAAAAGGGACTTGAAAACCAACAAAAATGTCAAATATACACGAAGATGAATTGTCTGAGACAAGGTCAATCAAATTGAACAGCTCCTTCGTTTTTTCCCACCAGTCAAATCCAATGTCAGCATAATCGGGGTCAGAAAAATTGTTGCGATTATGCCGTTTTCAACTAGTGGACCGAGACGGCGAACGAAAATTTGCTGAGAAATCTAGGGCATAGTTGTCATTTCTTTTACATCTTTAGAAATACTTTCCATATAGGAGTTCTACGAGATTTCATTGATTCGTGTTGAATTTGACCTCGGATTTAGTCATCTATCTCCAGGATATCCTAGGTAATCTGAAATGAGGGAAGACATACTGTACCGCAACCTCGGCCAACAGATATTCGAGCCCAATTAAAGCTGTCAATAGGAGGAAAAACGTGAAGAGTAACGGAAATAAGGGCAGAAGATAGGAGAAAGGTAAGGACAATTGCTAGGAGACAAGGAAAACGATGAACCTGTGTCCTCAAGGCTCATATATCAATTCGCCAATGCTAATGCAACAATTTATGGGGTATAGTAAACAGAATAGGACAGACTATAATAGCTCTGTCTGAGGAATAAGTTTTTGTTTCTGAAATGAGAGAACATCAAATTTTCTGCAATATCTTCGGACTTGTTTCGCACCCTGTACTTCATGTACTTCAGTGTACCTCTATCTCATCGGTATTAGCTGCCCCTCTCGCAAGGGTATATCATTAGCCTAGATACAGAGAGACAATCGCACGAAGTGATCTGCCTACAGTATGTGCATCTCTCTTATAAATCTGCTCATCCTCATAAGTATTCCCACTCTCTACCTATTCTTCTCTCAGAACCAGTTCTCTCCTTCCCCCTTTAACTTACCGTTATACAGTCCGGAAATAATCATGAACTCCCTTCTCTTCCCTTTCCTTTCCTCTTCGCTCATCTCACCGCCGCCATACACAGTCAACCAAGCGATTACGCGCATCTCTTCCTTTCCCCCATCTCTCAACTCACTCAATGCACTGCCACTACCTTGCTCTCTCTGAGGATTATTATCTTCATATTTGGACACTCCTAAAACTTTCGCTACTATCCCCCCAGCCAAAAGCGACGATCATCAATTTGAGAGAATCGCGGGCGTAAAGAAAAACCAAATTGAATTGCGAGGGAAAGTTTTATTATCGAACGGGTTATAAGAATGGCATGACGACTTTGTGGTGGATTTGAGAAATTCAGGGAAAGGGGAAAGTACAGCAGCGGAAAAGGGAGAGGAAATTAGTCGCGTCTAGAGTCGACTGCTCAGACACTTGATAGAAATAAGGATATCTCAAAGGGAGCAATTTCCTATCTTCTTCGGTGATATTTTCGCTTTTTACAGGAAAGAATTCAATCTTATCCCAATTTAGACCCTTCGTTATCTTAGATCAACCATTTTGGCCCCGATTAGTCGTTAATTGGGGTTTTGTCTTCTCGGCGAGTGTGAACAATCGTGCTATGTTTTGGCATCGGAAACAATGGGTAAGTGAGAGATAGTCCTTGAGGTAGTGCAGTGCGATTTAGAGAATTAGAGAATGGAAGTAGAAATGAATGCAGCAGAGGAGGAGGGCAGGTAAAGATTAGAGAGTGCGTCCAATTAGCCCGCAGCGTATAAACGTTGGATTGAGCCGCTCAGACCCGGGGGATGGAATAGTTTACTGTTAGAATTGATGATACAGAAAAGAAAAACGCATTTTAAATGTGTCACAGAAGATATAACGACTTTTCCTACAAACCACTCATAATTCACTTAATGAAAGACAACTCCAGAAGACATTTGCAGTTCATCATTTCTTTTCCTTTCTCTCGACCAATTTGACATATGCAAGGTAAAAGGCGCGCACAAATAGGTTTTAGGTTAGCACGCAGAAGTGAAGCAGCTTTCTGAAAGGAAGGACAAGCAGAAGGAGACCGAACCGCCTGAATGATTATTCTTATGAATTATTAAGTACGACGATGTGCACCGCTTAGCTTCTAAGGCCGCGCCGTGCGCGTCTATTTTATCATCCGAATTTTAGACGGGGAGAGGAAATGGAAATTCTCTATAAAGTGCCAAAATGTTCACTGCAAAAATCTAACAAGAAAAGCGACTTTATTTATCCAGAAACCCTAGAAATTTCGGACCACTTATTGAAATTGCAAGACCCATCCGAAAAGATGTAAGATGCTGAGAAATGCTTTAGGAAAGCAATTTGCTAATTAAGATGCGCACGCTCTGTTCAAACAAGATATCCAATTCTGTATGCCCAAAATAAGGGGTCGGGAATTCGTAGAATTCAAAATTTTCCACCTGAAAAATCGCACGATTTGGCTTTGTTTTTGTTGGGTTTGACCTGGAAAATAGGCGGTTCGGAACAGCTCTGGCGGAATGAGCAGCCAAATCAGAGGGAACAATTACCGTAGCCGAAAGGAGGGGAGAACATAAAGAAAATGGAGTGACCCTGACTGCTTGATTGGATTAGCATAGAACACATAGCATAGAAAATGGAAGGTGTTGAAAAGGAATGACTACCGGAGGAGAGTAAAATATAAAATTCTCATGTCCAAGTATTCGCAAAAGGCCCCACTCTATTTTACATAAGTGCGTCCATCATCATCTCGAAGATGAAGTGTATCATTTCTAGGGAGGACTGGACTGTCAATGCAGCCCAAACTCATTCATCTTCTTTCTAAGGCACCTAGAACTCGCAAATAAAAGAACTTGCAACGAATTATTCATACGCATGCAGATAATTAGGATACGTAGGAAGTGAGCATAAATTCAATAAGAATACTGTAATATTCTTGAGACATTTGAAAGGACTTACTCGAAAATTCCATGATGTTTTCAATTCTGATGGAAATTAGCGAAGATGGGGTCGATGTATTTGGATTTCTAGGACTATGACTCGAGGGAAAGGCAAAGGAGAAGGAAAACGAAAAGAGAAATGGGACTGTATTTGAAGATGCGGCAGATGTTCATACAAAACAGCGGAGAAGCTGCGCAAGGAGGTAGACGGAATCTAAGTCCCATGATAAAGCATAAGCGACTTAAAATGAGCCGACATATTCGGATCGATTTCTGGAAGGGAATGGAAGAAAGTATGTTCAGCAGGTAGATGACTGAAGAAGGAACCATATTAGGAATCTAGGAGAACTGAAGCAAATAAGAATTTCATCTTTCGAGTTTTCAAACCAGGAATTCGCCAACTAAAGAATGTAAAATTCCTTATTAAAGGCATTTTTACGGGTCTAGAAATGAGAATATTTCTGCGAATGACATGAAAATCTTAGAAGAAGGGAGCTTCTCTGAATGTGACATTTGCGTAAAATTGAAGAAATGGTTTTATCGGAGTTAAAGAAAATGTGTGAGAATCAACAAATGTGTGCGAGGAGAACTGGCAAAGATTTACGATAAGACATTGATTCAGCGCCTGACAAGGCGACATAAATTTGCTCGGTATAAACATTCGCAACAATGACTTGTAAAAGTTGGCTGAAAACATCGACGAAAAATCTGAGCTAGGATTCCAGTAGATTCACATTTTATGGATATTTATGACTAAATCCTTGTTGTCTAACAATAAGTGCGTCCAAGTATCGGGAGAGACCTCGTTACGATATTTGCACAGTCTCAATTCTCGATTCCGATCCTCCTTATATTCACTTTTACACCGTCTTCTCTACGCGCACAAGCTTTCTCACTTCCAGCATTTGTCCCGCTGACCCGAATTCACTTTTAGGAGTTTTAAAGATCTAATTTGGAAAACCTCCCAACAGTATAAAGGGGTCCTTTAACTTCAAAGAAAGTAGCTCATCAAAGATTCAAAAGAGGTAAGGGGGTTAATCTCTGTACAATACGGAGTCTTTGAGAAGAGCCAGGTACAAGAATATCCATTGTCCGGTATGCATATTATGCGATTGAGCAGGTCAGAAAGGAGGCACCCAAGAAATTAGCTATCCATCGATATCGCATGAGTGCCTCTAGTGAATAAGATATGGTCAAAAGGACAGAAGGAGAACAACAAAGCCTAGAACTCGTGTTTTTCAAAAAATCATATGGATATTTTCGTAAGATATACAGATCTTAGGATGTAAATAAGGAGACATCCAAGGCGTCGCTTGACGAAATTTCCCACCAAGTACAAATCGAGGCAGGAATAAGAAAGTCGAGAGAACTTAGGCATTGTGAAACGTAAATTGCACTAAACGATGAAGTCTTTGCTTGAGAAGAAACCGCCTGAAGCTAATTGGTTGAGAATGAAGGAAGGATAACTAAAGTCTGAATACGAGTAAGAAACTGGATAGGCAAACGCTCTTCCGTCCGACTTTATAGAAATGAAGATTGAAAGTCAGTTATTTTCCTAAATGAACATTTACGGTACCTCGATTATTGGCAGATAGGAGCTAGAAGCACTTGAGAATCAAAGAGAGGCGTCCTGCGAATGTTCTCACTCTGAATGAATGCACAGTCCAAGAGAATTCCCTTTCAAAAAGAGAAGAACAAGATGAGAGCAGCAGCAGCAGCAGAAAAATGAGAATTCATTGAAGATGTGTGAGTAGAGCCTGTAGGCACTCTTGTGTATGGTTCTGAAGAGCGCACAAAGTAAAAGCGAAATCGAGAGAATAGCCCTACATCTGAGTCCAAATATGACGATGGTGGCTCTCGAACAGCTCCTCCGGTTTTCGCCCGTTTCTTCGACGATTCTCATTGAAGACGAATCCAGTTTTCTACCTGAAGAAGACCAAGACAAAAATATATTTGGCCCAGGATTTTTGTAAGATCAAACGTTAGATCTGGCAAATTCGATCTTCTCAGGTAATGTGTCTCATTCGTTGATCGCCTGCAAGAATAATCCAATTCATCACTTTTTGCTAGCAATTGATAATTTCGAGAATGATTTGCTGGAAACTTTTCAAAATCATCGCTCTCTCAGCGGGCGAAAAAGTTTGCATTTCCGCAGGGAGACAAAGGGGTCACCACACCACACCGTCTCCTCTGCGTTTTGCTTTTTCTGCATTTTTTTCGCGCTGCAGCGGCAACAGCACGGCCACTTCCGATTCAGAAGGCGTCCATCACTGGAGGGGCGTTTGACAAATTGATAAATGATGCCTTTTCCTCTTCTTTCCATCTCTCATTCATTCATTCATTCACCCCACCATTCTATCATTTCCTCTCGCAAAACTTATATCAAGCGAGTGGTCAGCTTGAATTTTCATCCAATTTCCAATTATTCCGTGACAATTGCCAATTCAAGGCAACTCATCTATTCTTTTGGCCTAAAATGAGAAATTACGTAGGACCACTTCTATTCTGGTCGCTACAAGAAGCCTGTACAGCGTTTCCGCTACTTCGTACTTCAAATAATGAAAATGGTAGGAGTTTTGATGTTCATAGAAAATTCATCTGAGTTGGGCAGAAAATTTGAAATGATAGAATTTCTGCAGTAATTGATACATTCTTGCAAAAACGCTCTCATTCTGTGCTTTGATTTTCTCGCTCTGGTAACCTTGACATTCTGAGACAGTTTTGAGCGAGTTGGCCAGAAAACAGAAACTGAGTTTTCCCATCTTCCCTATAGAGTTCTCTTGAAATTGATTTATTTTTGCAGATTCAATGGAATCTTCGACGCAGGAAAGCGATGTGCATTTTCGAGTGATACACCGTAGTACGTTCGACTATGATTATGGTGAGTAAGTCGTTGATTTACACTAATCACAAACATATCTTCTTGTTAGTTCAAGTGCTAGTGCATTTTATGTGTCCGGTTATTGTGTTAGCCATGCATTTTCCCGGAGTTAACAATACTTTTAGGTTTTCCGTATCGCTACCTGGTACTTGCAATTTTCTGTGCGTTAGTTTGTTTCATCGGCATTTCGTTCCTTCCATGCTGCCAGAAGCGGCACAAAAAAGAAGTCGAGATGGCCAAAATCTCAGAAGAAATCGAAAAAGTTCAACAAAATCCATCGCCTTTCGTCATTACGGGTTCGCCAATTTGAAGATCTCACACATCGTCGTTTGCTTAAATAAACATATGATCGAAAAACAGTTGAATTGTCAAATTTCTTTATTCTCAGAAATCCTCAAACACCAACAACGAATAAGTCAGACTTCAAAAATGAGAGTTCGAACTTAAAACTTATGCGCGAATAAGTGGGTCACCAGAATCAATGTGAAAGAGAGCACTGGGAACCCAACGGATAGATAAAACAAGATAAAAATAAGATAATCGGAGAATAAAACTCCGTGTCAAATCACTGTCAAAAACGACAATGATAAACAAATTATCACTGATTATGAGAATGACAGGGTAAACAAGGATTTGCTCGGATTAAATTTAAATGACTCAGTAGATAAAAGAATAATCAAACTGAAAATAACAACTAACAATTGATGAAAGGCCTAGTTGAAAGAGAACTTTCTTCGAGAAGTGAGGTTGAATTCAGAAAATCGAATTCTCAGTAAAGTTTTCATAGAAAATGATAGAATTAAATTAATGAGCAACAACAAAATAGGGCTTCCTTTGGAAGTTGTGACTGGCCTTAAGTGGCTTAACGCTCCTTGACGAGGCCGTTCTCGCGCGCCTTGTTTTCCTTCTCGATCTGTTTCCGGAGGTGCTCCTTGAACGTGAAAATGTCGCCTGAAAATTTGTGAGGTAAGAATGTTAGGATTAAATGTGAAAATACATTATTTGAAGAAGTGACAAAAAAGACAGAAATGAAAATTTAAGTAAAATATTTTCCAGGTTATCAAAAGGGTATGCATTTTTGAGTTTAATGAAGATTGGCTTACCATCCCATTTCTTGATCTGCTGATTGTCGCACACCCACACTTCCTCAGCTACCTGAATTTTCCAGTTTTAAAAATTTCGACCCTGAAAGATTTACCTGACTGACGAGACGGAAGTCGTGAGACACCAGGAGCATCCCGCCTGAAAGAAATTGAAATTTTTTAAAGTCGCTACAAAAACTCGTGGAAAAAGTCGCGCAGAAGTATCACGTCGTCTCGCTAACCAAAATTATGAAAAAGTGAAGATGCGAAGGAAAGAATAGATAAGAATAAATTGAGAGAAAACAAATTTAAGAAAATCAAATACGATATTTCGTATATGAAATTAATTGCTCGTATACTTCTTCTTTCAATCTAACATAGCATAGAGGGCCCTCGCTCTCAACTATCCCTTCACCTTTATAGGGGGTCTTTGAAAAAAATGTTCTAACCGTTTCTCTAGTCATTTTTAAAACATGGTATTTTCAATCTTTCTCAAAATTTAACCTGTTCAAAATATTAATCTATGCCACTTATTCTAACGATCTTCTTTCAAAATCTCTACCATTTCTACTACTCTCAAAGATGTTCCTTATCTACTCAAGGTTATTTGGTTGGGAAATATCAAGTAATTCAAACAAACCAGGGAAGCAGTTGATGGCCTCAGCGAGTGCGTCGATGCTCTCCATGTCGAGGTGATTGGTGGGTTCGTCGAGCAGCAGCAGGTGGGGCTGTTGCCAGGCTAGCCACGCGAACGACACGCGGCAACGCTGACCGTCCGACAACTGTTTCATGGGGCAGACCTAGGAATAGTTAAACTTTGATATTTTTTCTCGAGATTCGAAACTTCTATCTTTAGTATGACTTGAAAATGACAAGTGATCAAATAAAACAATATGCGAAATTTTAGCCTATTTTGTAATTCTCAAGTTCAGTCAAGCTTGGAAAACGTTCAAGTTACTTGAATGAAAAAGTATTTGAAGAGTTTACTAGGCTGAAAATGGTATACCTGCTCCCTTCCACTGATTCCATACCGCCCGACGATCTTTCGCATCTCTTCCTTCTCCTTCACATCGGGGAACGACTTGAGCATGAACTCCAGGGCGGAGATCTCCAGAGGCAACTCCTCGTGCAGATGCTGAAATTTGAATTTTTTAGTCTTTTTCTTGAATTTTGGAATTTTATGCTCATTTTCAACTCGGCCAAACTCACGAGCGGGGGCAAGAAGAAAATTTGAAAAATGAGCAATCCGGGCGAATCGCAGCAGATGACGAACAGACAGCTCGAAAAGGCCAGGAACATGTTAGATGGTGAGAAAAAGTGAACATCAATAATCACTATGTTCATGAATCTGATCAGTTCCGAGAACTTATTCGATGAAGTGAATTCCAGAGTCTCACTCAAACACACGCAAATCCTCCGTTGAGAACGCGAACAGCGGAGTGGCGATGCACACGAGGCAGGAAGATATCAAGCCGCCGAGTGTGGAACCGGGCGGAAAGGCGTCGAACAAGAGCAAAGTGTCTAGATCCGTTCGCAAGAATATCAAGGTGAGAGGATCTTCGGGAGCAGAGGTTGTTCGAAACTGATTCCCACATTTCTTAGTCAATTCTAGCCAGATTCTGACTATTTCTTTGAATTCTGAAGACTATTTTTAACTCCATACAATTTTCTTTCAGAGCGCGATGATAACGTTCTACAAGATGGACCACATGGAGGACCGCGCGTGCGTTCAGCTGCTGCTCTGCAACATCTCCGAACGCGCGTTGACATTCAGTCTCAAGTGCAACATCGGCAAATATCTCAAGGTGCGACAAAACGTCGATCGAAATTTATCAAAGGTGAAATTTTTAGGCGGTTCCTTCAGCGAGTGCGCACATTCCGCCCAAATCGCAGATGCGTATCATGCTGACCTGGGCCAAGCCGGAACAGTACGAGAGTTGGACGCAAGTGCCTCCGGTTAAGGTTCGAACTAGTTTTCCTCAAATTGGCGGCTTCTAGTTCCACTTCTAACTTCAAATCCCCATCAACCAGAACCAAAAGTTGCAACCTTTCGATGAAGTTGAATTTCTAACAACTTACAAATCGTTGAACTAGCATTTTAAAGAAAGTCTAAATCCGTTCCAGATAATGCTAGTGACGACGTTCTTGTCGGACGAGAACTCGAAGCAGGAGAATGATCGAACGACGAAGACGCGATTGGCTGGCCGTGTGAGCACGACGAAGCGATGCAACGTGTCGGACGCGCCCATCGAGCAGCTGCTATTGGACGCGGTCGGACGCGATAGCGACGATATGGTTACGGCGCACAATCCGTGGGTATCCCAATTTTTCGAAATGTTCCCGAAACTCGGTAACAAATTGCCAAACTTAATAAAAAACAATTCTCTCAATCCAGCCGAAACATTTCCAGTACCTCCGTCAGTCAGTCAACTAAGTCACACTCGAAGGAAAATAGCGAGAGGACGACGCAGAGCCATACGTCCATTATGAGCCCTGCTACACAGGCTCGTGAATCGCTAGATAGGTGAAATTTTAGTTCCAATTATCTCCAGCTAAATTCAATGTTTAGACAGCAGCAAGGACGTGCATCGATCAGCGATCGAACGCTCCTCATCGCCGTACTCGTCATTCTATTCTTCTGGGTTTTGATTCAGGTATCAGTTTCAAAATTTCGACTTCTTACACTACTTCTATCAAAGTCAAACTAAACGCGTGAGAACACTTTAATTTCCTTCATTTTATCTGTAAATTAGACGCTTTTACTTGAAAAGTTGTAGTCCCAGAAAAATTATCATAAAGACTTGCAGAGTCGAAAATCCAACACACCGGTGATCGTCGAGATGATCAACGACGACGGCGTCAAAAACAAGATTCGATAGAAGAAAGAGGGGAATGGAACTCGGAAGTCGCCTTTCAAACCACATGCAAATCAGCAGGCCATCTCGCTTTTGCATCACAACTCCGCTCATTATGGATACACAATAAATTTGGCACGGAATAGTTTAGCGGTATTTTAAAAATCCATAAAGTTCATAACAATAGCATTTTTCTAACTAAATATGTCTCGATTCTTTCCGTTTAATGACTTTTTTTGAAGAATTCCATTCCATTGAAGAAAATTAGAAAATGGAATTTCAAGAACATATTTTGCCTTGATTTTTTCCAACTTATTTTTTATCTACAAAAATCCAACCTGATGGTATCTTCCAATCTTGACATGGGAGTGCCGCCGAATCAATCCATCACTTGGCATTACATCGGCGCAGAGCAGCTTCAACAGAGTCGATTTGCCCGCTCCGTTCGGTCCGACGAGAGCAATTCGCGTGTCCAAGTCGATGCCGAAGTCGATATCCTTGTAAATCCAGGGCTGAAATTTAAGAATTTTATTTTTAGCCTCTTAATTTAGTTATTTTGAAATGCTCAATCATAGAAAAAAAGAGAATCAAAAGTTTTGATAATAACATCTCATTTTTCAAGGACCACTAAAATTAGTACCTTTTTATCACAACTCATGGGAATAGCTTGGAGAACTATTTCCTTGACAATTCATAACTTATTAAATAGTCGCGTTCTTTTTCAACTATGTTTGTCTAGTCATATTTTTATCTCCCTACCGTATTATCATTGTACCGGAACGAGACGTGCTGCACCATGATGACAGGGGGAGGAATGTGTCCAGCGTCGAAGAAATAGAACTGTTTTACCTGCAAATTCAAAATTTGTCTAAATCTCTAAAATTTCAAATTTTACCGATTCAGCGACAGCCTTTTCGGTCAGTCCACCAGCGATCATTTTGGCCATAGTCTTTTCCTTGGACTGGGCTTGACGGGCCAATTTTGCCGAGCCGTGACCGAATCGAGCCACGTAGTCCTGAAAAGGGTAGATTATTTGCAATTTTTGAGCATCGATATTCTGGATAAAAATTGATGGAAATGCATTTTTGGGTAAAAAATCGATAGATTGGATTTTAGGAGCAAAAATGAAAATTTCCAATTTTCCGACCTTCATGTGCTGCAGTTGGGCCTGCTCCCAGTTGTATCGTTTCATCTGATTTTCGAGAAGCTCGAGCCGAGTCTTGATGAATTGGTCGTAATTACCCTGAAATTTTTAGAAAATGACATTTTAGGGCAACATTGCAAAAATTTTAAATATGTTCATTTCCGTACCGTATAATAGACTAGTTTCTTCTGGAAGAGGTGGATGATGTTAGTGCAGACGCCATTCATGAAATCCTGCGAGTGGGAGACCATCAGCAGGATACGCTTGTACTTTTTCAACTCCTCTTCGAGCCAGACGCACCTGAAAAGTTCAAAATGCACCACTTGGCTAAAAATTGAAACACGCATTTTTTTCAATTTTCAATAGAATTATGCAAAAAGCACTTTCTTATGAAATTTTGAAAATGTACCTTAGTTTTAAAAAATTGAAAAGCGTGCCCTTTTTAAATTTCTATAGCTTACGCTTCCAAATCCAAGTGATTAGTGGGTTCGTCGAGCAGCAAAACCGAGGGCTTCAAATACAGCGCCCTAGCTAAAGCTATCCGCATGCGCCAACCTCCTGTAATTTAGAGTAAAAAAATTAAAGTGTCCTTCTTATTCTTTTCATTTTTCTTGCTTTACAGTAAAAGTGATTTTAATAAAAATTAGTTAGCTTTCTAGTTTTTAATAAAGAAGAGAAAAAATTAACTCTTTTCTAAAATTTACAATCTGCGATATATTTTATTAAAAACTCCAAAAATACCCGAAAAGTCCTTGCACTTCTTGTTCTGCATGGTCTTGGTGAAGCCGAGGCCGTGCAGGATTTCGGCCGCCCTCTTTTCAGCCAAATCTGCGTCCATTTCTTCCAATCGGTCGTAAATGTCCATCAGTTTTTCCTGGCTTTCGTCGTCAGCGCAAGCACCCAATTCTTCAGCCTGTTTCTCGAGGTTTTTCCTCTCAGTATCGACATCTACGACGGCTTGAAGAGCGGTCACTTCACTGTAAATTTTTCAATTCATTTGAATTTCTTCCAGTTTTAAATCGCATATCTTGAATGTAAATAAATGCGTGCAGTACTTTGAGTGAATGCACAAATCAGATAAGTGACTTTACAAAGAATTTCGAAAATCAATTAAAGTACCTGGCAGGCATTTCCCTAGAGACCAAATACATGTCGACATTTTCAGGAATCGGCAGCTCACGGTTGGAGATCGCATGAAGAAGGGTGGATTTCCCTGAAATTTTTCATCCTTCCTTTAATCTTCTAAAGCTTCAAATACCGCTCCCATTCAGCCCGATCAGAGCGTACCGCCGTCCCCGATTCAGCTCCAATTTAGTGTCGACAACAATCTCACGGCCATGGAAGGTGACCTAAAAATACTATTTTTTTAAATTCAAGAGGGTAGTCGAGAAATTTTTCTTAGATTTCAAAAAAAAATTACCGTCAAACTTTCAACTTTGTGGTCGAGTCCTTTGGGATCGGAACCGAGCGCACCGGCTACCGACCGCGCCTGGGCGTTCTCGAACTCGATTTGCTCCAGGATTTTGGCCGCTTTGTCGATGATAACTGAAAGTTTTTTTTTCAAAATTCATTTGTTTAGAACGTTTCCATTTAGAAGGGCTCTTTATCATGTCTTGAGAAAGAATTTTGTCCCTTTGGAATTCATCATTTTCCCAAAATTTCGATTTAAAAAGTGCACTTTTATGAGAAACGGGTTTTTTCAACAAATTTTACAGCCTTGGTTTTTATGCAGCCTTTTCAGGAAAAGAATTTATTTAAAACAAGTTTTAAAAAATACCCTCAATATCCTCTTGATTTTCGTTTTTCCCATTGACCTCAGGATTTGCCGAGCCATTTACAGCAGTCCCATTGGTTTCAGATCCATTGGTGGGAGTTCCGTTTTCCTTCACCTCTTCTTCAAACTCGTCATCTTTCTCGTTCTGAAAATTGCCATATCTCAAACTTCTTCATTTATGCCAATTTTTAAAATTTGCTATTTTTACCAAATAAAATTTCCTCTTGCTAATTCACGAAAAATATTCCCGACCTTTTTCTGTCCCCTCTGATTTTTCTGCTGCTTGGCGGCGGCCTTTTTCGCGGCGTCACGGGCTTTCTTTGCGTCAGACGGCATGTCGTCGAGCTAAGTTTAAAATTTTGAGGACGATCCTGAAAATTATAGAATTTTCGAAATTTCCACGAGCTTCAGCCTAAAATGCGAGACTTCAACAAGAACAAAAACGAGGGAAAAACAAAACTAATGAAATTTTCTAGAAATTCTGAATCCCAGATCGGGTATGAGGTTACGGTATTTTTATAGGTCAAGAGTGTTTTACGAAATAGGTAGAAATCGATAATCTTGCGATAAATTAGCACAGAGCGGGAAAATACCCTCGTTATTTTGCGCCGCGGTTACACCGTAATTTGGGGAAATAGCGTTGAGAGGAAGGCCCTCTCTGCCCATTGGCAGTGCTGCGAAATATCATGGAACTTTGAGAGATTCTTTCTTCCCTATTTCCTCCTCATTTTCCACTTTGTTTCTTCAGATTTTAGGCCAATCGAAATTCATTTTTGGAGTCGTTTAAAAATCTGTTGACTTTTCTAGTTTCTCACTTTCTGGTTTTCTCGACTTTTGAAGTCTTTTCAAGTTTGTTTCGGGAGTTTCACAGGACTTTCATGTGATTTCATAAAAGTCGTGAGAGAACCCCTTCTATCTCTTTCCAAGCGGGTATTATAATTTGAAAATTTGTAAAAGTCTCCCTTTTCAAGGATATGTTTCAAGAAAAAGTTGGCGAGATTTCTCAGGTTCCCGGAAAAGTGCAGCGATTTTGCGTGCGGCTGTCCCTTTCATTCATTCCATGAGACATCGCGTCGGGACCCGAGTTGCCCATATTCCCTCCCACTTTATGCACCGCCCTATCCTTTCTCTACTCTGTTTCTTTATCCTCTCTCTCCTCCCAGCTCTTTTCTCGTCTCTCTGGTTTCTCATTTTTGCCGAGTGCGCTTCTGCACCGCACAACCCGACCGACCGAGTCTCTTTTCAGTCTTCGTCCGCAGCCGGATCAGCACGTTCAAACATGTCCAAGGATAAGGGCTTCGATACCAGAAAATTCTTCATCGATCTGGCTTCAGGAGGTAGGCCATCTCGAAAGAAAAATTCGAATCTTGACCTATAATTGGGGGATTCGAAAATTTTCAGTCTCACCTTGAGAAAACCTATTTTTGAGGGTAGGGGGAACAAGAGATGGATTTGGGATTGCTTAATGAAAATTTTTAAGCCGAAGAGATTAGGAATTTGAGAACTTGGAAAAATTGTCAAATTTGGGATTTTCCGAAATTTTCCTGGATTCGTTCGACTTTCAGCTTATGACGATTTTAGGTACTGCTGCCGCCATCTCCAAGACTGCCGTCGCCCCAATCGAGCGTGTCAAACTTCTGCTCCAAGTAAGGAAAATTTAAATCTTTTGAAAATCCGGCTTTTCAAAATCGGACCAAAATTGTATTTGGCCTAAAATCTCTATAAAAATTGAGTTTTGGAGATGATTTTCAAAATTTGTAGGTCCAAGATGCGTCGAAGACTATCGCTGTGGACAAGCGCTACAAGGGTATCATCGATGTGCTCGTGCGTGTCCCCAAGGAGCAGGTACAAAAAAAACGGCAAAATGATCTCTTTTCAGGAAAAACTATCTTTGCAAGAAAATTTTATCCCCTATTAAAATTGACCTATTTATGAAAATTTCTATCTTTTCTATAATAAAAAAAAAAGAAAAAACATTTTTAGGGCTTCGCCGCTCTGTGGCGTGGTAACTTGGCCAACGTGATCCGTTACTTCCCCACGCAGGCACTCAACTTCGCCTTCAAGGACACTTTCAAGAAGCTGTTCTTGGACGGAGTTGACAAGAAGAATCAGTTCTGGCGGGTAAGAAAAAATTGCAGAAAATTTCCGAATTTTTACATGACCGCATTTTTGTTGGTGATAAGGGGAAGAGCGAGAAGAGTGAAAGAATATAAGAAAGGGAGAAACGAGAGATAAAGACATTGCTCTCTTGAAACCCAATACACACTACCGTTTCAAGAAAAAATAAAAGAATGAGAATCTGCAAAAAAAAAAATAACGGAATAAAAATTGCAGTTCTTCGTCGGCAACTTGGCCTCTGGTGGTGCGGCAGGAGCCACGTCTCTCTGCTTCGTCTACCCTCTGGACTTCGCTCGGTGAGAAAATGTTCCCAAGACATTTAAAACTTCGAGAATAAAAAATGAACGAAAAAACTTGCAGTACCCGTCTGGCTGCTGATGTCGGAAAGGGTGAGGGCCGTGAATTCAAGGGTCTCGGCGACTGTCTCGTCAAAATCGCCAAATCTGATGGACCCATCGGTCTCTACAGGTAAAATCAATCGGGAACGTTTTGTGAGAAAAACCATTCGAACATTTTTATTTAAAACAAAAAAAAGATTACAACTTTCACCTGAATTAAAAACTAAGAACTTTTCTTTTCTGGGAATAAATAGATTGGAAACTGGAAATAAATTTGGCAATTTTCAGAGGTTTCTTCGTCTCCGTCCAAGGTATCATCATCTACCGTGCGGCGTACTTCGGCATGTTCGACACAGCAAAGGCCGTGGCCTCGGCTGACGGCAAGAAGCTCAACTTCTTCGCTGCATGGGGTATTGCTCAGGTGAGTTAGAAGAAAATGGTATAATGGTACCATTTGTATTTGATCGTTTCTTAAAAAAAACTGATCTTATCATTTTTGATACCAACAAATGGTATAGATGCCTAACATGGTAACATTTTCAGGTCGTCACCATCTCGTCTGGTATCCTCTCTTACCCATGGGATACTGTGCGTCGTCGCATGATGATGCAGTCCGGACGCAAGGACATCCTCTACAAGAACACCTGGGACTGCGCCGTCAAGATCGTCCAGAACGAGGGTATCTCCGCCATGTTCAAGGTACAAAAATTTTCCTATTTGAAAATTAAAAAAAACCTGACTTTTCTTTTGGGAGATGAATATCTTTTCCTTTCAGGGAGCTCTCTCGAACGTGTTCCGTGGCACCGGAGGCGCTCTCGTGTTGGCCATCTACGACGAGATCCAGAAATTCATCTAAATCCGCCCCCACCCCTCCCAAGGAAATCTCTCCCCAAAACGGATTCTCTCATTCAACTTTTCTTGTTTTCACCCCTCCCAACTTTTTAATATGAATTTTTGATTGTTCTCAACCAAACCCCAAGGCTTGTCTGTTTAGCACTTCTAAATTTGATAAAGATAAGTTTTATCCGAACACATTATTTTTGAGCAACTTTATTATCTCCTGTGACTATTCTAAGTTGTGTTACTTCGTATTCTTCGACTAGTTGATCTAGTAGAGTTCTAATCAGATGAAATGAGCCAAATGATATGATATCAGTTCTCACACTGATGAAATTATCAAAACAGGCTCATTTTCATCATCTCATTCTAGGGTATTTCGAAGATTAGATTTTCTCTTCCATTCTAATTTTATCAGCAAGGACTCCGTCCTCGATTTTTAATCCTCAAATGTTCAATCAACCCCGTAAAATCTAGGGGCAATCTTAATAACATCAAAAACCATCCCATCTTATCTGATTCCGCAATGAGAAGTTTACCACCCGAAAACCACCGGTTCTTTTTACGTGAAAGAATAAGATCCCGAAGAGTAAACGGTTTTAGTTACAAGAAAGTCGAATTTCGAATTTTCGAGTATGAGATTGATTATAATAACAATTGAAATGCCGTGTATATGACCCAATAATAGTTTTCCTTTCCTTGAAATCTGCACGTGTTTTCCGACCCAGAATCAGCAAGTGTCCTTCCCAAGGTCTTTCGTCTTTTTTTCGAATCTTTGAATTCCTCCTCTTTGACCATTTCCCAATCGATAATTCATCTCTTCTCCCGCATGAAATCACTGTCCTGCGTGAGATGAAAAGACAGAAACGGGGAGAAATGGCGTACTTTACACTCACTCGCATTTCGAGCGACCTACGCAGAAAGAAGAATGGGGGAATGACGTCACCAATGGGAGGAAGTAAGGAATACCCACTGAGCATGGATGAAAAACCTATGCAAGGTTTGGAGCTTTGAAACACGACTTCTGCATTCTTGCGTACTGCTTTGCATTACATTAGAATATCACGCTTTTTCTAACGTGGTTTCTTGATCTTCTTCCATAGTCTATTCAGGACTTGGAAAAAAGTTGGATATCAACTTGTTTTTGTCATTTTCTTCAAGACCACCTTTCCATTATTGGTTTGATCCTAAAACAGCCAAATTCCATTCGATTTGGTGATGAGCCAGGTACGTTTTTCTTTACATCAGTGCTGATAAGAAACGTCTCCAGAATTGGAAGACCCAAGTGCTGATAAAGTGGTATCAGCGATGCACACAAAGAAACCTCCAAAACTTCACTTGATCAACTTTTGAGGCATCCATTATTTGGGGGATGTCGTTTTGAAAGTGCAATTTCGGGGCGAAATGATTGATTCCTCGAAGGATTTACCGATGATGACGCTCTACGACTTCTGTGACTTCAAGAAATTTCGACGATTTTGTCGCAATATCAAGCTGAACTTCAAAAGCAATATCGTGGATCATTCTGAGATGAATCGGAGAAAACTGCAGAGATCAGTGTTTTTAAACCAAGGACAAAGTTCTCGTGGATTAGATCGAGCCTCGTCAAGGAGGAATCCATATTGATACCCCCGACCCAGTCACGCAGTTGTCGAGTCGACTTGCACTCTGCCTTGCCAGCGAGAATGACACAGCTGACTGACTGACTGGCAAGATGAAAAAATCGAGCGAAACCTCGAAAGAAGCGAAAGAATCGAAGAAACTAGTAGAAAGTCTGAAACTCACTGCACAGGGGACGGGCGAAGATATGCCAGCCAGAAGCTGCGAATAACATCGCAGCCCGTCTTCGAAAGGCCATGCCTCATCGAAAACGAGACAGTCAAGTGCAGTGTCTCGCAAATTTGCGACACACAAACCCTCTGTAAATAGAGAAGCCAGGGGACTTTCTTGCAGCCCAACCGTTTTTCAGGGAAAAAAGTTAAAGCAAAGTGATATGTGATAATTGTTACAGAGAAAAAATTAAGTTTATTCAGAAGTATCACAAAGTTAGTAACAAATAAAGGAAACGCACACGGTTAAAGTTTTCTTGAGAAAATCGGTCTCAGATTCGGATAAATATCTACGCATTTTGACTAGAAAATGAGGCAGAAAAGTTATTTGACGAAGTTGCATATAAAAATAAAGTAGTGGCAGTTGGTTTAGAAGCACAAAGATAGTATTTTACGGAATGTAAGATACACCAAAACTTGTCTCCTTTGGAATAAAGTCTAACACAATTTGTTCGTAAAGCAAGTGAAAATTGGTTCCTGAAAACTTACAAAAAAAAACTGGAAAATAAATAGTTTTGAAGATTAGGCGACGGCTAGACTGTGGCAGATGAGATCGACCTCTGCGCCAGAGCCCTTCTTGAAAGTGGTCGGTTGGGCCGCGTCTGATGAGGCGAATACTCGAACCGTTCGACTCTTGCCTCCGAGAATCGCGCTAACTGTCGACAAAACTTGTACTGGCGGACGCCGTTGTTGAAGTCTGAAACTTCGGTTTTACAAGCTTTACAAACATTGACGCACTTGTCAAAATGAGCCAGCAGAGTACCGACGAGCTCTCCAATTCGGTCTTCGTCTTTGGGGTTTTTCTCGCAGGCGAGAAGATCATTGTCCCCCATATGAATGACGAACAGTCCGTTTGGCTCGGAAGCTACAGAGATTCGGGAAATCTAAATTGATGAAATTGGTTTTTCGTGGAAATTTCATCCCTACATTTGTCAGGAGCACCGGCTCTTTCAAAAGTTTAAACTTCTTTGCGTCTAATTTAGCGATGTATCGGTCGGTAACCAGAAGAACTCGATGAGCTGTCTTGTTGAATCGATTGAATTTCTGAAGAGATAGCATTGTTTAAATCTATTTTTGAAAAACGCCCAAACCTGAATATAAGTGCTGAACAAAACTTTGCCAAATGGATGGCTTTGTCGAAGGGTCGATAGTCCGTCTTTGTAGTTGGAAACAATCGTGTGGTTTTCATGCTCCTCGACCAGTGCCAAGTAGTCGCCTTTCCAAAAACGAGTGTAGCCCCAGTTCTGTCGCCGGTTGTTGAAGACTTCGAAGGCTGCCATCTTCTGCGAGAAGGAGTCTCTGCAAAGTTGACTTGATTGAAAAAGCGCGCGAGTTTTTACTTGAGATGTGCCGGCATCCTTGCCATGATCACGCCAGCTCTCCATCGGTTGTGCATCTGTTTGAGTCGAGCTACAAACGGCTGAAGCACGATTGGTGGAGCCGGCCATCGAACACTCTTGCCAAGATCCCTCATTTGACGGACACCCCTAAAACTTGCGAATGAATGTTTTCAAAGTAGGACTGAAACTTGACAATGATAATCATACAATGGATAGTGTTTTTATTACTCATGTTTGGGCAAATAATACTATCTGATAGTGGAAACACTCATTCAGATTTGATATGATGAGTAATAGCGAGGATTCCTTACTTGAACGCGTTGACGACTGAGAGAATGTAGGATCGCAATTTGTATTTTCGGTACGCGTTCATGATGATGTAGACGGAACGAATTTCGCGGTATCGCTTGCGAGCCAAATAGCCTCGAGTCATCTAAAATTTTAGTTAAAGGTAAAGGTCACGCATTTCAATTTTGAATTTACCTTTTGAAGAAGAGTTACGATATCCGGGAGCTTCTCACTTCTCAATTCTTCAAGTCTGAAGACCGTTTGAGGAGATCGAATGAAAATCTAAAGATGGAAATTATCTATGAAGTTTGATAAATCAATACCTTCGTCTTTCCCTCTGTGCAATCGCTCGCTAGTTGAATATGTTGAAGAATTTTCACGCAATTTGTTCTTGGAGTACCACCTCTTGGGTTCGGCCAGGTTTGTGGGCAGAGCAGCTTGTATCGATTCATGAATCGTTCGTACGGCATGCGATGGGCAAAACCAGCTCTTCGAACTCGGACATTTTCTAGCAGACCGAGATATCTCACCTGAATTCCAACCTTATAGCTCGAAAAGTAAATAATTGTCTTACTTGATGCTCAACTCGTTCCATATCGAAGGCACTGCTGCTCTTTTCTTCGTTCGGTTTGACACAGCGGATGTAATGAGGCTCCTTCGACGCCAACTGTTTCACCAATTCGGCCATGGAGTTTTTGAAGAGGAACCCAGCAGTTGGTGGGCGACGATTCACTTCAGTCACTGCTTTAGCTCCATCAGGGAACATCGACCTCAGCAGACCGTTCTTGCTGTTGTAGAGAAGCCTCTTGAGATCTTGAAACAGCGTGTCTTTGTTCTTGTCCATGAAGCCTTTGACTGAGTATGTCACGTTGCCAGCATAGTGGGTCACTCTGAGGATTTATTTATTTTGAAATTCCAACTTTTCCATTTTTTACCTGAACTCATCAAACCCGATAGACTTGTCCTTCTGATTCAAGTTTCTGCTGGTGTAGTGTCGATGCGAACGCAATGTTTTATCCAACTCTTTCAAGAACACCTAGAGATGGAGTTTGTGAAGAAAAGCTATTCGGAAAATGGTCTTACAGTATCAGTGACATTTCCTACTGTGACACAAGCTTCATCCAGAACCGAGAATATTCCGGTACGGGGGAGTTCCACCAATTCGCAGATGATCTTATTGTTAAAGTACTCTATCTTCGTCCATTTGATTCCTTCTCTTTCATACTCTTCCTGCTCCTGCTTCAATACCAGCTCGATGAATAGTTGCTGAAGTTTCTCGTTGCAGTAATTGATGCAAATTTGCTCGAAGCTAAATTTTAGATTTTCTTAAATAAGCCATGCTACAAAACTGACCTGTTGGTGCCGAAGACCTCAAACCCATAAATGTCCAGAACTCCAATGACAGTCGTCTTGCTGTATCGTGAAGTGCGATCCACCGAGATGGATTCGTTAACTTTCTGGACTATCCAAGAGAAAACTCGCTCGTAGATTGCCTTTGCCAACGCGTCTCTGGTGTAGTAAGCGCTGTTAGCATCGTGGACTTTCGTCACGATATCACCATGAGCAGCCATTACCTGGGAAATTTCGATTGAATAGTTTCTTTTCGACAATTATGTACTTGGTTGCACAAGGCTTGAGAAAGTTGCTGCGTGGTGACTGATAGGCACTTGGCGGCTATCTGGAGCACATTATTGTCTCTGACTTGAGAGGCGCCAGTCGAAGCGTTTGTGTCGACGAACTCTACATTACCCAGATGGATGAGGGCAGCCAGAATTGACCAGATCTGGAAGACGTTCGTTTTTATCGAACATCACTTTGCTTCCTTACGCTATCAATATGTTCCGAAGAAAATGTGGTGATCGTTCGGAAGGCTGATTGGACTTCTTTGAAGTCTCGTGAATCATCAATGGATCCAACCTGAATTGCAATATTTCTTCGAAGTTTTTGAAGAAATATTACCCGATCAGAATCTCCTTGGCGCAGGAAGTAATATTTCTTAGAGTCTCTCGTCAGACCAAATTGTCGAAGTTGACCTTCATCCAGTCCTTTCAACAATTGGTAAAAGGCATGGAAGTTACGTTCACCTTTCTGCTGTCGGACCACACGCGACTAAATAACACTTTCTTTCTTGTAGAGCAATTCAGCCAAACCTTTTCCAACAAATAATTCGAAATGTTTCCTCCAACTGGATCGCCGTTGAAGTTGAAATTGACAGACATGTACTTTCCGAATCGGGAAGAGTTATCATTGCGGTTCGTCTTCGCGCAACCAAAAGCTTCGAGGATACAGTTTGATCGAAGAAGGATATTCTTTACTCTAAATTTTGATCTATGATTTCCTACTTGTACACCATTTTTGCCTAGACAAGTTAAACTTGGGTATTTTGGCGAGTAACTTGATCCTCTACTGCATTGCCCTGCCCCCATTATCCTTCAACTATCTCTAATTCTCTTTATGGTGGACACTTTCAACGCGAGGACCGGGTGAGTGCGATATGCAGATTCGAATAGTAAAGGCGCGCGTGGGGTGAAACGCAAGAAAGAGGGTAAATCCTTTAATCTGAAGGGATTCCATGGGTAGTTCGAATAGGATGCGCAGAAGAAAGTAAAACCGGAGAAAAAGTTGAATGGAAAGGGCACACGTGTGGACATAATAAATCAGGCTGGCTCCTCGGTTTTTGCATAAGAAAATGATTTATGAGGGAACTAACCTTTCGATTTCTTTCTGCTGCTGCACATTGGTGATGGCCGCCAAATAGCGCATAATGATTTTACTGGTCTCGGTTTTGCCAGCCCCAGATTCTCCCGAAATCACGATGCAAGAATCTCGCCCGAAACGTTTCATCGCTCGGTACGCCGCATCGGCTATGGCAAAGGCATGTGGCGGTCGCTCATAGAGCTCACGACCCTGAAAATTGCAAATAGCCAAATAGCTTTGTCAAACCAAAATAGATTGCCTTGTATTTGTCGACATACGGCTTGTCATAAATCGGCAGAAGTCTATAGGGATTAACGGCTATGAGAACTTCTCCGATGTACGTGTAGATGCGACTTTTTGTGAACCTAAATTTTTTCTCGAAATTTCATGTCCAGCTTTAATTTCTCTGTCCACTCCCTAATTGGTTCTCAATTCGTGATGGTCAGCTGTCCCATAGAAACACCCCAAAAGCCCTCGGGCATAAATCCTCCCATGTTCCGCTGGCCATCTGCCGCATTTAGGGAGGAAGACAATAGATTTGCTCAGAGTGGACTATGTCTGGAATACTTAGCACGAAATGAGCCCATTCAAGATCGCAATCAAAACGCAATATGTTAGATAACATTGTTCTTGCCGAAATTGTTCTGATTTATGGCTCTTGAACTTGGAATTGTGCAAAAGTTGAAGAATTTCTGCACTTGTGTGTTAGAAATTCGCGTTTTAGTGATAATCGGAAAAGCAAACTGCCTGGCTTCAGTCCTAATGCGTCAACTGTTTCTTCTCCGCTGTATGCAAAAACGAAAAACTAGAGATCTGTCAATGAGGGAAGTCAACAAGGGGTTATTGAAGAGATCGCCTAAGAGTACTTCTTATGACCCAGATGTGTTCATCCAGGGCCAAGTTCCGCATTTTTGAAGATTTTGGCCAAAAATCGAGTGAAAAGTCGGTTTGTTTTGGAAATTGTCCTTTACGATAAATCAATTTGGGTTTCGATCACGGCCTTTTTCCATTTGAGGTATCCGATCGTTTGCTCATTCGCTCGCAGCACGTCGAGTTCTCGGTCCTCTAATCGACTCTCTTTGACTCCCTGAATGGCCTGCGTCTCACACTTTCTCCTCCTTTAGACAAATAACCTCTAACACACAGAGCTTCGTCTATCGATGTTAAACCGTTTTTCGGGTGAAATTTGATTGAACGATCCCCAAATATTCGCCTATGAAAAATACGCTGAATAAAAACGCCTCTCGGTCAAATCGATTCTCTTTCACATTTGTCCTCATTTTGCATCTCGAATTTCTGAAATTCCTCTGCCAAATTCCAAATAGCAGTTTTTCCTGCAGTAAGAGATTCTTTTACATGAAAATTTCTCGCATGTGAAGAAACGTGGTCATCGGACATCTCTTTCCTTCGGCTATTTTAGGGCAGATATTTCGCAATACTTGAAGCTTATTGGCAGCTGAGTCACCCGGCTTATCCCAGCTAATGATCTACTCAGAACAGAATAAGGGTGGAAAGCTTACCGAAGTCTGAGGTTAGACACGATGTGAGGGATATCGATCGTACTGAGCAGACACAGGTCTTCCACGCCATACTCTTTCGGGTCGTGCTCCGCTAGAGCCATCTAAAATTCGTCGATATGCACGAGAAATTTTGCATGAATGACAACACCGCAATAGTTTGAACAGAAATTATACAAACAAATTGATAGTAAAATGAGACGAAAAGGGCTCCTAACTATCAAATGCTGTATGAGAGGCTATTCGAATGATTCGAAAGGAAGAAACGCTCTCCTCGTCTCGCTTTCATAAATTGATAAGATGCAAAAAGATGCTTTTGTGCGTTGGATGGCCAGCAGTGAGAAAAGCCTCGAAGAGCCGCACAAACACTAACCAAACAAAGAACGTGAAACAAATCGACTAAAATGATATAAAGTCAATCTTTGGATTGAGTTACAGAATAAAACACTTTGAATACACTTCCAGACTAATTGTGGAAGTTCAAAGTTAGAAATAAAACTCTTATCAGCACTATGCTGATGCAGAGAAAATGCTGTTAATGCCGATCAATGGAAAATGTAAATATCAATTCGCAAAAAGTAAGTGATTCAAATCAAATCAAGAAGTGTGAGGAGAAGGCTGCGCCTC